>DWLR01000220.1:0-30925 GCA_018246295.1 Papilio alexanor hazarajatica
AACTGAACGTCACTCGATATGTCTACACCGAGGATACTGATACTGGCTGAAGCAACCAGAGGAGTGCTTTCGAAGCGTAGGCTCCCGACAAAGAGTTGTTTTTGGCGGTGAACGCGCAAACTTGTGTTTTTTAGGGTTAAACTTGACAAGAATTTGTCGACTCCAAACCAAGACATTACCCGGTAAAGTCTCAAGTTCAGACACAAGTATGTTCCGGTTCTCAATAGCACTATCATGATAAATATTAGAGCGAGCCGTACACAATGCATCACCAGTGCTATCGTCTGCATAACAATGGGTGTAGCTAATTTGCAACATGACATTGATATGCAGAAGAAACAGTGTGGGAGACAGTACACAGCCCTGTGGCACACCAGCATTAATAGGTTTGAAGTCCGAACATGCACCGTCGACAACGACCTTAATGCTACGACCCTCTAGGAAGCACGATCAAAGGCTATGACTACGTCTAAACTAACTTGCCAAGGGCAAGGGGGAGGCCCTTTATTGCCTTTGCCCATCGATGAGTCAGGTATGCTAGAAGATCACCAGCTGAGCGACACTGACGGAAATCGTACTGACGATCACTCATCAGCTGGTGCACCGCATGAGCTGGCAGTTAATGGTCATTTCCATTATTTTCGAGAACAAGGAGGTTATGGCTATAGGCCTGTAGTTGGCATCGGAAGACCAATACCAACTCAGAAGCACATATCCTAAGCACGATGGGAGGAATTGAGTCGGACCCGCTCGACTTATGGACGTCCAGAGATTGCAGTACTTTACGCACTGATCTCTGGAGAAACTGGATTTCGGACATAGAGTTCTCACCGCCTGGGAGTTTTGGCGGCAAATTACCTTTGTCATCCAGAGTCGAGTTGGATGAAAATAAAGAGCCCAGAAGATTGGCCTTCTCTTTTGCCGTATGGGCCAACGAGTCGTCGTTAATATATTATGTCAAGGAAAAGTTGTGGACAGATCTCCTCGCGTAGTCAGTGGTACGTGAACTAAGACATTCCGAGTGTTCTTTGAAGTTGCCGAGTACCACGACTTCTGCGCTAGCGATCTGTTCCAAAATGGACTCTGTAGCCATTTGGACTTGCTCCATGAGTCGATCTGTTTCGGTATTACCGCTATGGGACCTATAGAGGCACGAATAGACTCGAGGATGTTCATCGCTATCTACACGCAGCCACAGGATGGATAGGTCCGTCCCTTCAAAGTTACCGAGGCAACGAGAACAGATACCTTTCCTAACATACGCGCAGACCCCGGTCCTAGGTACAAAGGAGTGTTCTAGTTTGTACCCGGGGTAGGAATGATACGAGGTGTCATCAGGAGAAGATATCTGTGTCTCAGTTAAAAATAGCAAAGCCGGCTTGGCCGTCTCAAGATGGTAGTGGACGGCTTCCAGGTTGGAATGCAGTCCCCTGTTGTTACAGAAATCCACGGCAAGAGCGGCAGGGCTGCCGAAAGTTGCTTACTACGTTTGCCTCGTCAACACACGAGCGGAATTGTGCCCTCCCCAGAATATGCAGGGCAAGCCGCACGCTTACGCCCGTACACAGGGTGGGTGTCTGAGCGGAAACGAGGATTCTCCAAAACCGGTGGTTCTGGTACCCCCCTGGGTAAACTCTCTTTACATTCCACTGATATACTGCTATAAAGGGGAGGGGAGGATCGGCCTCCGGCACCTAACTCATCAGACGAAACGCAGTATTACTTCTACTTCACGCCTGTTTTCTGTGAGGTGGTGGTACTTCACCGGTCGAGCGGGCCATTAGAGCGGACTCTACCACTTTTAAAGGTATCTTCTATCGATCCTCCGAAAGGATCCATCGCAGACAAGTTTTTTTTTTTTTTTCGTTTCTATGATCTAACACACCATACAAGTTATGGTCCTGATGTGCCTAATTTTGTTTTCCACAATCACGGCAACGTTTCATTTTTAAATATAGAATACGGAAAATTGAAACACTATGAACTATTGTGACTTACCTACTTATGTAAAAAGGTAATAATGGCGATAATGATAAAAATGCGTTAGAATAATACTTCAATTTAAAAGGCAATTTTATTTTGTCGATAATTTTAAAATCAGTTTTAAGACGTGTGCTAGAGCTGCCTGCACTTATCGGATCGTATTCCACAGGCTCGTTTCTCGTACTAATGGCCTTTTCTAAAGTAACATGGCACAAAATTATTGTTGATTTGAGTATTAAGACCTTTGCCAGTTCAGATAACCTTAATGTTCTTTGATATTAATATTAGACTTTTGTAGGTGTCATCATAATCCGAGCAAAAAGTTTTACCATATCAAACAAGTGTTACCATAGTAATCTTATTTATATCTACAGACCTATTAGTTTCATTACTTTTACTCAATTCTGCAATATTTTAACATTTCACCAAAAATTATTGGGCATGGTACGTAGCCGGGGGATAATGCTAGTTTATGGGCCGCAGCGCAACAGTGCGTGAGTTTATAACCCGTAATAAATAATACGATTCGAGATTCAGTCGGCATATGAAAGGTGTTATTTATTTGCACGAATGGCTTACCTATGTATTCTGTATTAGCAATCGCACGTATCTATAGTGCTGGCGAATGATTAATGACTTTTAGTACACTCGAATGGAGGCTCTGAGGTGTAATGACTTTAGCTAGTTGCATCGTAAACATTAATTATGTCGTTATCCACTCTAAGCTTACGGGTGTATTGGGAGTATGGAACAGTTTATGACGGTACGTTGCAATGATGACTTAAGGCCGTATCTAATTGGACAATGATTTCCGGAGTGTACGCAGCATTTATATTTAATGAACAAGATGCTTAGCAGGCTAATTCGATGATCAGATGTGACTTTGTGTGACTTTTACCACAATAGAAAACAGACAAATAAATTATCTTTAAAGTCATGGTTAACTAGCTTTAACAACCACCAATCTTCGCGAAAACCCGAGAGAGTATATTCTAATAGATGTTTATTTGATCTTTGTACGTTATAATGTTTGCAAATGAATATTATCATTCGGGTGCGGATTTATTTTGTAATGTTCTATTATAGTACCAATGGCTCAGTAGCAATGCCCTCCACATACCATTTGATTATGATAAGTTCGAGTTCTAGGGGATTTAAAACATTACTAGGTAATTCCCGTAATCTGCTCTCGCCGTAATAATTCCCGATACATATGATTCTTCATATAAATATAAATCAATAAAGAAAAAAAATTATTAATACTCTTCCGAAAAAAAAATCCTCGACATCTCTTGCTCTACTGGGAATTGATAAAGAAAGAAGCGTCTGCTTAATATCAAATCGAAGTGACGAAGTAAAAATACTTCGGCAACGTACTTTATCTAAACACGTGATTTATACAGCGGCCTATCGTTCACACAGCGGCCGGACGCAGCCCCCGCTTCCGCCCCGGCCCCGGACAAACATATCGGGTTCGTTTAATCGCCTGAACATAAGCGTGATGTTTCCTCTGTCAGAATAACTTTAGCCAACATACATTCCTGTATCATTTTCTTCGTCAGATATACTGTGATGTTTATACGGATGATAAATACTTATTTCACCATTTTAGTCTCCACTACATCTAATGCATTTTTTTTTCAATATTTCAACAAAAACAAAACTGGTTTCAAATGCACATTATTTTATTTTTAAGAGCTTAAGTCATTTATATAAATGGTAATTCTCATTACAAATATATTAAATCCAAACAGAAATTGTCTTAAATCTACCGAAATGTCAATTTCCGGTAAATATTCTGAACCCAATATTTAAAATTAAATAGAATGCGAATGTAGGGGACATTTTTTCCAACAAAAAAAAATATTGAAATCGGTTCATAATATCGAACCTGCTTCGATATTATACTGAAGTAACAAATATAAAAATACAAGCGAATTGAGAACCTACTCTTTTTTGTGAAGTAGGTTAAAATTAACCATGTATAAATAACTGACGCGTCAATAGTCTAATGTCAAAACTAGGAGGGCAAAATATAGGATCTATTCTCTCATTTGAGTATTGTCTTGGACAACGGCCTGGTTGAAGATTAAGCTGAGTTAGAATTATGAAATACATTAGAAGAAGAAAATTGCTTAGTATTTTTAACACTACCTAAGTTTAACAAAACTTAAGTAAAATAATTTATTAATGATATTAGAGAAGGGCAACATTAATGGTACCCGTATTTGACTAGTATTTTGCGTGAATAGAAAATGCAAATCCTAATATCTGCATATACCCTTTTGGATCATGGGTACTTATCTAAATTTAACTACATAATTATTTATTCACCAAAAAGAGTGTATGTATACGTACTTAATTATTTTCATTTTGTGTTATAGTTTACGGAGATAAAGACGAAACGATTTTATAATGGCTTTTATTAACAACTACTTGTTAGATAATGAGTGTTCATTCCAAAGAAAGCATTGCATAATTAGGGTACGTGTGTTTAAGTCCTAGGTGGCAAACTACATAAAGGAATAACAACATAAAATATTATTTTCCTAGTGTAAATGCATGTAGTAGTAACAGAAAGAATGGAAATATGTATGACCGCTTACTTTGAAATTATCATACACCTTTAGTTTAGAACATAGGTCTAATTAAATGGACTACACAGGCGTCAACATATAATATGAATAAAAAAATTAACACAATTATGGTTTGTCGGTATGTTTGGCACATATTCATAATAAATGCGCGTCTTTAAATTCTTAACTTTCATACCATTTTCAATCTTTACAGTTCATGGTTAAGAGATACTCAATTATGCACTCAAGCGTGTAGCGAGCCTCTTACGAGTTGTTGGGACGAAGTTGATAAGTCGTCGAGAAGGCAAGCTCCTCTTGATGAGGCAAGTGACGCACAACTTGAGTACTGCGGGGCGGCAGCTTTTGAAACTATCGTTAGTATTTGTTATACGCGACTTGTTTGAAGTTCGAAACGTCAATAACGGTACAACATACTTAGCCGCAATATTTTTGACACTAACGTCCGGCTTCTTTTCTTGAAAGAATTAGGCGTTCTAGCAACCCATCATCACCCTGCCCTTTTCCCACTTGCGTAGGGTCGGCACAGTATATTCTTCCATATATTCTGGACTCTACTAGTCCATACTGCAACTGGTTTTGGCTATAGTTTTACGGCCGGCCGCCTGCCTGATGCCAACCCTCCTTGGGAGTATATATACTTATATAAGGTATTTAATATGACATTATTTTATAATGCATGCAAAAAATACACTAAATTGAATTGGATTGATTCTGTCAGAAGTTGGGGGTTCTACTGCACCTTGGCTCGAAGTTCAAGTGCTAATGTTACACATTGATTTGTTTCAACAGCACAGAAGATGTAAGTCCAACATTAGCTTCCGGTTTAATGGGTATTCCCATCTGTGCATAGTTGTAGATCTGCGGCTGTCAAATGCACCACCAATTTTATTTTTTGCACATAACTTATTTAGTATATTATTATCAAATAATAAAGATTTATAAAAAATGTAAATAAATTAATTTAAAAATATTTAAGACATGTTGATGTCCTAGCATTCTAGCAACCCAAATTATCATAAACAAAGATTACATTGAGATTAATTGTAATTGAAATTTATAGACTTTTCAAAAACCGGACGTAATTTATTTATACAATATTAATCTTATAAATGAAATTTGACTGACCGGTTGGCGCAGTGGCAAGACACTTGCCTTCTGCGCCGCAGGTCGTAGGTTCGATTCCCACCCAACACAAACATTTGTGTGCATGAACATGTCTGTTTTAAAGACCACTTGAGGACGGGCAGCAGCGTCCTTTTCTTAGTATGGTGGAACATACTGCGATCGCCAATCCGCCTGCCAAACGTGGCGAATATGGCACATCCCCCCAATGATGCAGTCAATGGGGGAGGCCTATGTCCAGCAGTGGACAATCGTAGGCTGAGGTGAAATGAAATTTTAAAAGGAAAATAGGAGAGGAGGGGATGAAAGAAAGACTATGAAGGCCACGTATGCAACAAGTGGTAAAGAGAAAATAAACATCCTGAGGTGTTAGGAAGTCAAAAGAAATAAAGAGAGAATTGGAGATATCTCCACCGATAAGAGGATAAAAAGCTCTTAAAATAGCAGATAATGACTGGTTTAGAAAAATATAATCAACATAAACCTGTCACTGTCCTTTTCTCGCTAAGCTTATTAGATCTGAAAAAAGGGTGATAAACCTATCATCAGATTTATATATTTTATTATTTATAACATAGCTGTTAATAATTTAGGTGATGTCATAAGTTGGTCACATAAGTGGCAAGGAATAGTGTACTAAAATACTAACAGATAATTTTACTGATTTATTTATAATATAATATAATAAAACTATTAAAGTAAATAAAAGAATTCTGAAGATTAAGATAAAAACACAACTTAAAACATTACATAACACATAGTGAATGTATGTATTGTATGTACAATTCGGTGGAAAGCCGATGTTTACCCTTTAACAAACTTATGTTCTAGCTGTGTTCAACTCCGACGTCGAACACGTGACGGGATTAACACATATCGAGTTCTACGTATATATTATGTTTCGATATTACGTGATAGAATTAGTAAATTATACTATGCAACTATTATTCCGTCAGTGTGCATTCTCATACGTTATGTAATTTAAAACATTGCATAAAATTATAGTTGAATTTTAAACAAGACATAATGTGACAGTTTAAAACCGCGAAAGTTTAAAATTTTCTCAGGATTATTTAAGGTCCAATAACATTGTAGGCCCCTTCATAACTACAATTTTATTTTCCCGACGACACTCTATCATTTTCGAAAGGTGCAAAGGCTTGAAAGGTGCAACATTACGCCTGTAATAAAGAGACGTCGCCAGAAAACACGGATTTCAACGTCTATCTAACCAATATACTCGTCGGTTTTGGGCATAATGCATTCCTTTCTCAATTTTAGTAACAACTTACGAGTACTATTTAGCTGGGTATTAGCAATGTGTTCGTTGGTTACGGATAGACAATTCGCAAAGTATTTTAAGTACAGTTAAATAGTGACACATTTGCTTAACATCCTTCCTCATCCAAATGGTACCACCTGCCACGTATAGACGTAACTCTCTTTAAATATTTTTTCAACAACATTTATATAGCAATATCTTTTACTGGGTTTTCTACATCAACAATTTATCGATGTTCATTGATTTCAGCCCGTTAGGTTAAGCTTTATTTTCTACTGCAAGAAAAAGAAAGACTCTTTGGGGACCAATTGTGTACTTCATTTGTTTTTCGATTTTCCTTTCAATTTTCGTGGATGAGATATTACTACGGAAGATGTGTAAACTTTTTTTATTGCTTACAGTAAAACTAATTGTTTCTGTTCTTTGTTTGACTTAAATTAATCGCTCAACTTAATGTTTTAGTTGTTGGTATGAATCAAATTCACAAAACAAAGGTAAATTAGAAAATAATTCCACCCTCAACTAGACTTATCTTTATAGAAATCCTCAAAAATATAACTTACAATACCTACTTAATATAGAACGTATTGTCACAAGTTTTTTGTTTAATGCTACGTAGGTAATTGTTTCACAATTGTTATGTGTGAAGAAATATAAATAAAAAATAGAAAAATACACAAAGGTAACCTCTAAATAATTTTTAAATAATAGAAAAATGATTTACATTTGGGATCACGTGATTTTAATATATATTCATAATGAAATAAGAAGATTAAAAAAGAACTTCTCGAAGTGGTTTACAAAAAAAAAAATGTAGATGAATAATGAGAAAAACTGTAAATTGTGGATTTCTTTCATAATTTACAGCTGTTTCTAACTGTATCCTTTTGATAATCCAGTAAATACCTACACTCGAAAACGACAATTAAAACTACACGGTTATCCCAAAATTGTATTTATCACTCAACACAGCGTAAAATTTATATCAATATGGTAAAATATTTGAGTAAGATGTAAGAACCATTTTTCATTAGTTCAAAATATGACAAAAAAATATATCGTACGTTTTTAATTTGGTTTAAATTATAAATAACAAAATAATTGGATAGTTTTTGTATCGCAAAATATTGTTCAAATGTAGTAATTAGTATCTGATATTGTAAATTTATAGAAAAAAAATTCAATAAAAATAAATTACTATTTCAAAATAAAAATAAAAATTAAGTGTGACAGAAATTATGAACTTAATTAACTTAAACTTAAAATCGACTCAAAGATAAGTGACCAATCGTTTAAAACAATATTTAAACTATCTGTTACATGCAAAAAAAAATGCAAAAAATGTTAAGTAAGAAAGTGCAAATTCCTATGAAAATAGTATTTCAACGAATCATAATGTTTGATAATTAGAAAACGATATGCGAGAACATCCTAAAACAACTTTCCCCAAACTACTTGGGACCTGCGGTAACGTTGTTACAGTTAAAACCGCCGGAGCGGCGATATACCCTCAGTCCTTCCAACACTCAATTTGACCCTTACAAACACTATTAAACTTACCGTTGAAACAGGTGAGCAGCCACAATAAAGCGGTGCACAGGTGCATGAAAGAAGCACGCCTGGCTTCCCGCCGCCGCACCATCTCACCAGAATCATCGAACCTCACTGAACCAATATACCACCCCCTAGAGGACACTCAATATAAACGAGCTACGGAATCCAACCCTCGGGCTATATCGAGTGACGTAACATAAAGTTCGTATGGACCGTGCGAAGTGAAATACGTCCGCTCACGACACGACCTCACGTAGAACTGTGGCTAAAAGCTCGGGACAGGGTTGCGAGCGCAGGGCGGGGGAGGTTCCGAATGTTTTGGATCTTCGCGGGGCCATTTCCCTCCAAGTGCGGGGACTGCGACCCACGTGCTGGACTCAGTCAATTTTGCGTCTCAATGGCTGATGGAGCTATTAGTATTTTTACTGTCGTTGTTAAATTGTATGTCGTTATTTTGTATACTTTGATGTTAATTCGACGATCGACCATGGCAACGAGTTGTACTTTTTCCAAGGTTATTATCATCGTTCTTATTGCGCCCTATGATTTGCAGTAATTAATCAAATTGTATACGCAAGGTGACAGGAAAACAATGACGCGGTGTATTTTTAGTTATGAAAACAGTCTAAGGATAATGGTTTTGTGTTAGTGTCTAAAAAATTATTTAGAAACATCAAAATATTTTTGCCTTTATACAACAACAAAAAAAAAAAACAGAAAAAATAGAAGTTTAAAATTATGATTCGCAAATGACTAAAATGTTTGTTTAATAACAATAGTATAAAATACAGCACCTCATTCTGCTCAAATATGAGTAAAATTTTATTCTACAAAATTATATATGTTTTTGCAAATTAGTTAATCATAATATCAGTAAAATTTGTGTATATTATCGAATAATAACGTAAAAAATCTTCTTGAACTTAGCTTTTATCTCAGGAAGCAATCTCTTTTAAACTTTATGCTTACTACTACAATTAACACTTTACTATCAATTTTTGTTTCTTATACCAGTTTAGGGCAGCGGACTAATAAAGACCAGTTAGCGATAATGCCCGCCAACCACCGCCAAAAGAAGGCACTACAAGAAGTTACCTATTCATGTTTTCATGCTAGTTATTAGTGTTGTAATACTTTCATCAAGATTAAATAGTAAATTCAGTTATTTTTAATAGACATACGCTCATAAAGTCTTAGGCTATTATGTCGTTGGTTGTTTCAAAGTTAAAGTCAACGTGGTACGAAAAGAACATAACAAAGCAATATCTATGATTTGATTTTACAACGATAATGTCTTTAACATCACGAAAGTCGTATTAAAGTTTAACAACGCGCCAAGTCGTATAGGCGCTGATATCGAGAATATCAGTTCAAAGTCATGTGGCAAAATCTCGTGCGAAAGTTTGAGGCGTAGTCGATTTGTGAACTTTTAAACACGTTGATACGGCCGATTTGAGCCGAAAATATAATGTAATTTGCGATTTTCTAGTCAACACCGCTTCATAAAATAATATGAATAATGGTTTCTGTTATTTTAGTTATTATAGTTATTTTATATTATTAGTTTATCTGTAGTTATATCTACAACATTTTTGTTGTGCTACACAGCACCCATAATAATGCGTTGTTTTGAAATAAACGTTTTCGTTTACATTCGTTTAGATCGCCTTCTCTATTGACTTCCAGGCAGACTTATGTATATAGTCGTAGTATTTTTACCGAAACAGTTTTACCACCCGACAGTTATAAAAAACAATTGTGATAACAGTAATATAAAAAGGTAATATTTTTACAAGTGCTCAGATAATGATAGTGAGTTTGCATATTTTATTCTTAAAGCCGTTGATTGTTTGCGACGAATGGTTTTGAATTTTTTAAAGGACCATCGTTTAAATTAAAATAATCAACTATAATATGTATTAAACTCTCGAAGTATTTAAAATTTTAAGTCAAATTATAAATATTAATTAGGTTTGAACATATAATTGAGAGCAAAGTTCATATCGAGCTTTTGTACTCGAACTCGTTATAGAGTTTTTGTTACATTTTTTTCGTCAAAACAAAGTTAACAATTAATTAACAATTTTAACTGGAGACCAACCATGAAAATTTTAAAATATCTCGAAAAATATCCTACGTATTTTCACAATCTAAAAATACATAAAAAATTACTTTTCATAGACCAAAAAACCATAGCAGTAACTAATTTATTTCATATATTGTATGTATTGAAAGTGACATTAATTATCATTAAGGACTAAATCAGTCCATCTTCGCAGCTGATTTCGTGAGAAAGTATGGAAAGAGGTTTTGGGGATGGACTATATCAAGCAGTGGATTAACGCACCAATAAGCAACACTTAGCATAGCCACTGCTGAAACTTAGCCTATAAACATAGTTGAAATTCCCATATTATTACAAAATATTTGTAAAATAGCAAATAGTACATACAGCATTATAAAGAACACAAATCTGTTTTCATACATGTTTATGAACGTGTATTTTAATTTCGATACTAATACTATCGTTTTAGACATTTACTATTTTAAAATATTTGATGGAAAAATTGATTGTATAGTGTGTAATAAAGTAGTGGAAAATATTTAATTGTTTTATTTTCACTGAAACAATTTACGCTGTGATACGATCGCTATTTCAAAGCTTTCATGATCGCTTTGTTATAAAATTGTATCTACTTTCAAATGAAAAATTATTATTTATTGAAACGATTTCAAATTGGTGATATTTAAACTTTTGATTTATGTTATAAAAGTACTATCTATATTACAATTATAACTATTTTGTATTTCAAAATAAATATATTGATTTTTATAGAATTAATAAGGACAATTAAAAATAGATGAACGCATTTTTTTTTTCTACGTCATAATAACGATAATTAATAAAGTTCTAAAATTTATAATGCAAAGTTCGAAATGTATATACATCTAAAATTATGATAGTAAAATGTAAAAGTTTTAACTGGTTAACTTTATAAATGTTATAATTACTTCTTACGCCAAGAAACCAAGGCCATGGCGCCTCTATTTTGTTGCATATTTACATGCAGAATTGCTGGGAAACTTGAAACGAGGAGAACATTCATTTGCATAAGAAGTTGTACAATATAACGCTCCTTTTAACTCGCTAGCGTAAGAGACTGAAATATTTTTTGTGCCAACAATAGGTGTTTTTTCTTACTTTTTCGTAGAAATAGGTTACTTTGGCTTAGTAAGTATCTAGGCTAGTTAGTGAGCTAGCTATGATTAGTTAAGGGAGTGCCCTTAACTAATCATCCGATAATTACAAAAATGTTTATATTCATAGTCATCGGTTCATAATAGCTTTTTTTTATTAGCCTATTTTCGTTTAATGATTACAAAACAACAATATTCCCAAGTAACATGTGTTTTGATATTATCCGAGCGATCACCACCTCAGCCTATGATCGTCCACTGCTGGATATGGGGGAGTCCATTGAGAAATGCCCCGCTAGAACAAATATTTAAGAATAACTATGATATGTTACAAAATTAATATCATCAATATTATGCCTCTTCAAGTTACGTAGTCATTTATTATGTTACGCACGGCATACATTAACAAAACTGGCATCTTATTAATGAAATATCTACAACTGATAATAACAAATTAGATGAAAATTATCATCATTATCAATAAGGATTATCAATCAGAAGTTATAAACTTAGAATAAATTTGCACTTATCTTTTAATCTACTAGAGCAGCCAGAGAGTTAAATGTGGCGCACTAATATAGCTTTTTATACATACCTTTTTTTTTGGGCGGTACTATGCCGCCCTCTCGTACCCCTAACATGTGTACGTCAGGGACCTTTTCTACTTTTTTATTTTCATTTCTTTATTAAAACTTTAAAAAATGTACAACATCATACTTAATATTAATACAATTTTGTTCTTTATTATACTTTATTTCTACTGATACCATTAAGGGCTAAGGATGTACAATATTTCACAAATTTATCTCTACATTTTTTACTTCTTATTAAGTTATATAAATTTCTTTCTATTTCAGTTCTGCTTACTGCAAAAACCGGACATTCTACCAGGATGTGCAGCACAGTCTCTTCCCGTGCTGGGTCACAGATGCACGAGGGGTTCTCCTTGCACCTGAATCGACTCAGATATTCTGAGAACCCCCCGTGCCCCGTTAAAACCTGAGCCAGCACAGGATCTACATCAAGCCTACGGAGTGCGGGGTAGGCGCTAGCGGCGTCGGGGAAGAAGAGCTTAGTTGTCGAGGCCGTGTCACCTTCCACATATCTCCTGTTCCATATTTCAAGCATATCCAGACGAATCTGTCGCTTGACAAATGAAACAGGACACCTTTCATAATAAGGTTTGGTATTCATTCTGACCACGGTGGCTTTCGCCAATTGGTCCGCTCTTTCGTTTCCCTCCATTCCTGCATACGCTTTCACCCAAAACACTTCCATTCTTTTCCCTTGCTTTCTTATCTCTATCATACTTTCCCTCATACTCTCTGCAAGGGAATGGAGGGAAACGCTTCTTTTCAGGGTCTTAAGAGCGGACCTGGAGTCGGAATAAAGACCGAAGCTCCTTGCGCTACTTCGCACTGCATACTTCACGGCCTCATGCAGGGCCAACAGTTCCGCCTGGTATAGGTGCAGAAGTTACCCACCTTTAATTTCTGGCAAAAAATCTCCGCGGCGCTATTCCATACCGTAAGCGCCGCGCCGACCTTGCCGTCAATTTTGCTGCCGTCGTTGTAGATGTTTACCTCGACGCCAGCTCGCTGGGCTTTTCGTCACCGTCCGCCAGACAGCCGAACTGTAGCCCCTCCCGGTGGGCGGGATGCGCAGAATTTTCGAAGCATACCGGCCTCTCTAACTCCCGGTCTCCTAATACCTGCTGGGTGTGACCCTTCTTTACCTCGTAAAGGAGGGCCGCTTCTTGGACCCGAAGGTCCAGAGGAAGCAACTCAGCCAGTATTAGGGCCGAGTGCAGAGACGCGGTCCTATATGTTTTCGGGATTTTCTACGCAAACCCGCGCTGCACTTGGTTTAGCAACTTTTTCAAGCCCTTCTTCTTCTCCGCCGGCGCCCACACACTGGCCGCGTACAGGATAATGGGCTCCGCCACCGCAACGTAAATGGTCCTGATGACCTCTTATACTTATATTAATAGCTGTTGCTCGCTACTTCGTCCACGTGGAATTCAATAAAAACTGTGTATTCATTTCGGTGTAACTATTTATATGTATTGATATACATATATCATCTCCCTGCCCTTTTCTTACTTGCATAGGGTCGGCACTACTACTGTACTACTCTTACATACTTCCTGGGCTCTACTGTAGGCCATACTGCTACTGGTTTTGGCTATAGTTTTACGTCCGGCCCTTCTCGGGAGTATGTAATATTGATATTCTCGTACATATATGTGAGGAATAGGATTAAAAATACTTTGGATCCAACGACACTTTTAGTGTCTAACTTAAATTCCTACATATATATGCGTAAAAACACGCCCCATATATGTTTTCGGTATGAAAAGAAGCTTATGTGCTATTCCAGACCCTTCCATTACCTATAATCTATCTCTATGATAAATTTCACTTTCTTCTATTGCATTACTTTATAAATTATCAATTTCGATCTACCCTTTACTATCAATTTGAAACGTGAATATCGTAGACCATTTTGGGGTGGAGTGTCGGTGTTCTAACTTTGAGACTTGTTTGTTGTTTGTCACTTTCTGTCAAAGTTCAAATGACGCTCTTAGCTTTCGACTCTGCACGATTCGTAGCTAAAGTTTACTGGATTGTCTTTTTGGGCATGCGGTACTTAATACTACGTATTAAATAAATTTTTTTTCATAGGAACCTACATATTTTACCTTACTTTTTTAATATTTTTTTTATAAATTATTAAGGCGTAGAAATATGTAATATCGGATATTGGAAATTGATAAGTAAAAACAACTTGTTATTTTGATAAGGGTAATTATTAGTTAAGGTATACTATGTCAGTGGTATGCTTACAAAATATAAAAATAAAAAAAAATGTCTTAAAAACTCTTAAGGACTAGTTATCTGCTGTATCATTATATTGTCTTCTTGTATATATGCTGCCATTTTGTTCTTCTCATGAACAACTGAAAAAAAAGGAGAAAAACTGCAAAAATTTATCGCCCAGAACAGGCATGGGGAGTCCCTTAAAGTTTATGAAGCTTGCAAACAACGGCCAGACTGTCCGAAAGTCGCTGCAAACTTCGATTTCACACCACGATAACGCACGTTGTTAATTGCATGTTATGGGCTCGAGTCCACAAATACCTTTTGTTACATGGTTTTAAAAGAACCGCTTACTTTATAAATAGATCGAGTTACTGCAAGCACTATTTATGACGAGACATGTATTAGAACCTTCTTATTCTTAACTTCATTAATACTGCTTTAACTTATCCCCAAATATATTGACTAACTACATGAATAACTGTAAATTCTGAAAAACGACTAAATCGCTTCTGTGCTAACAAAGAGAGAACTAACGAAATGTAAGAGGTTTACGTTAACGATTTTTGCAATCTATGCACGAAATGCTCCTTTTAATTAAGAAGAATATCTTAAGTGGAGGATATTATACTTCTCGTGCATACTTTGCATTTTCTATAGGAAATACTAATTCGTTTCGAACGAAATTGTCTTTATTGAATTATATATACATTCTTAAAGTATTTGCTATATTCGGATTAAAAAAAGGGAGTCTAAATTGAAATAATATAGTGTTGAAAAAGAAATTGCTGAATTAACTGGATATGGTGAATTGAAACGAATAGGAAAAATTTTAAATACCATATATATTATAACCTAACAAAATTATGATGTTGTATGATATCTAGTTGTATATTCATATGTTTTATATTTTTCAAGAATTATATTTGCCTTCCAATTGGATGAGTTTGATATCAGATATGAGGTCACGGATCGATCAATTCGGTCTGTGAACGCATCGTGTATGGTCGACCTGATACTCGTATGGGATCAAATGTCTCTTGCAGCTTAAATCAAATACATGTAAGGCTGTATATTTCCACAATGAATTATGTTTCATCGCACTATATGTGAATATTATTTAGACTTACATTTTAATGATTCATAAAATTACAATATCTTATCACATATACTTTTTCGCACACTAAAAAGTCTAAAAACAAAAACAAAAAACTATGTTTTTAGATTTTTTTGCGTGCTTTGGTTTCAGTATTGATCTCAGGCATATCAACTAATCATATCAAAAAATTGCAAACGGATGACATAAAACTGCCCTCTCGATTCACTTCAAACCAATAACCGATCGCTACAACAATCTCTTGACTTTTGTAACGATGTCAACTGGCATTAAGTGGCCATTATAAATCTGGCCAGCTTTGCCTACGCTCCAATGTGTAAACTCGACAGAATGTTTCTATGTTTGCATTAGTTACTTGAGTATTCACTTCAAAAGGGAGATTTTTAATTTTACCACTTTTTTATCACAGCTGAAAAAAATCTATAAAATCTGTTCTTTCTGGCAAGCTAAGCTCTGTACAGCAATATTATAAGAATATTGTTATAAATGTTTTGTTTATATAATGATACCACTTCGGAGTAATTAAACAAGAAATTAGCTAAAGAAAAGTCAGGGAATGTCGAGTATTGGTTAAGCCGACGTTCATTTAATTACAAACACAAACAGACACGGCCACTGCTATATAAACTGTGTAGCGTCGAATTAGGGTCGGACAAACAAACGAAGGTCGAAGTGGAATGCTCCGTTTTATTTATTGTGTTGTTTAGCTTAAAAAAATATATCTCAATTTCAGGACACCAGAAAAGTTTGTCAATGTAATATATTTCGATCTTGTCATGATCTTATTACTTGGATTTTTTTTTAATAGAATGAACATATTTCAATGTTTACCTATTATAAGGAAAAATGCTTGAGACACCTGCTATGATGCGAAGAGAAAATAGAAGAGAGGAGGAAGAGAGGAAGACCGAGAAGATTATTTTTCCAGCAAATTAAGGAGAAAATAAATATCAAAAATCTTGTTGTATCAGAAAGTTAAAAAGTCACAATCCAGGGAGAAATGGAGATTGTTCCACCGACAAGAGCCCTCTCAAACGAAAGTACTCGTAAACTGGTGATGACCTTTTAATACTTATGAATAATTGTATTATAATCATAAATAAACAATCCTGCGATCCATGGAGAATTTCAAATAGCTCATTCTATCTTATTTATGCCCGACTGAAAAGAGGTATGTAGGTATCCCGCCCCTCAGTTCCATTGAGAGTTCCTGTCGTCTAAACGGCTTGATTGATTTTGTAGTGTCAGGTAATTCGTAGTTTTCCCTGAAGTGTCATAGGCTGGTTGGATCTACTAGCTGTATATACTTTATAATGTCCAATAAAACTCCATTTACAATGAAAACATCATTTCAGTCCATCCTTTGTTTGTACATAAAAGTATAGAGTTTCGTAGATATTGATTTTCACTAACTAAAGTGCTAGATAGAATTGAAGAAATTAGACATAGTTTTAATAAATTTGATACCAGTATAAAACCTGAACACGTTTGCTTAGGAGCTTTAAATAACTGACTAGAGAAACTATAGTTCTATTATTCTAGAAACAATTGGCGTAAAAGCGATTTTTGTCCATAAAGTGTCAAATTTACGTAGATACGAGTACGTAGAGTGTATTAACCGGTCTCCACCAATATTTATTGCGGTGTTTTAAAACTTTTATAAATTTTGCAGTGTAAAGTCGATACTTTACGCATTTCCAAATAAATATGTTGCTTGAAGAGCAAAAAATATATTTATTATTATTATCATAACATTATACATTATTTTACCGATATGATATGGACTTTCCGGTTTCTTTTGAATGTTGAATGAGTCGTCAACGTTCTATACTTTATGATAATTATTATTTTAAATAATTATTATTGTCACCGCGAAAAATATTAAAATTTTAGGATTCACTGTTTGATTTAATACCACTTATATCGAAATTCACGAAAAGTAATAAGCATAAAGGATTGATATACAGTGGGACAGACATTAAGTAATGGAGTAATAAATGTTTCCGCTTAAAATCACGGCGCGATCTCTTAGAGGAAGCACAGCGGTTGCGAATGTCCCAACGAATATTAGAAATGCTTTATGAAGCATTTATATAATTTATACGATCATGAAAAACAGTACCGTTTATATTCCACACGGTGATACGTTGAATGTAGGAGAACGTGAAAGTTTTCGCAAAGTAGGTTAGATTTTGTGACGCTGACTTTAAAATAGACGTGATTTGGATAGGATTTTTAGTGAAAATCGAAGAAAAAAAAGGAAATATTTGTTTGTAGAATTTTTTTACAAATAGAGATTTCAACATTTAGATTTTCCTACACAATTTCTCATCGACACAATTTACAAAAACTAAATGCAGAAATAGATGTTTGTAACAGAGTTAAGCCCTAGTCATTAACTCCACCAGAAACGACAGTACGTAAAGGAAATATCTAGTTTGTATGTTTAGAAGTTATCTAACCGTCGGTATTCATTTTAAAAATCGCGTAGCGGTAGTGGAGTATCAGCTGCTATGCAACTTTGTGATTTGTTTGTTGTTTGTCAGTTCAAGTCAAAATTCAAGAGTTCAAGAGATTTTGACTGTACGTTCTTCGAGAAACTGTGCAAGCTACAGTGTACTAAGGATCGAAATATGTATGAATATTAAAAAAGAAGTACCTTTTAATAATGTTGATGATACGAAGGGATGTCTTATTGACTATATGATGTGACATTTAAAGTTATTAAAACCTCTATAGCTCCAAGTATAACTGATGGTGATTTTCATCTGTATGATGTTGCTCATTCTCTAGTATTCTATTAGTTTGTTTAGTCGTGCGAGTGAGTAGTTCCTCAAAAATACTACTAAGAAAAGATTAATTTAAATCCACCCAAGAGTTGTTTTTTCGTTCCATTATTTCTATTTTATTGAGAGTATCAGTATCATTAAAACAATGTAACAGATATGAAGCAAAATTTAACTCTTAACATAAAAAAATGCTTGTTGTTGTTGGCATATTCAAAATGCCCATAATGTGACGGACCATTATTTTTAACTTATTTCTTTCAGAAGTAGAAAGATTATTTTTATTATGTATCACATAGAAGATGTTATGCAATAAAACATAAATTCTTTGATAATTTATTTACTATAGTTAAAGCTAAACCACAAAAGTCAAGAAGACAAATTATTTTACATGTAGAAAATCCGGAATCGAGGAAAAAATATAGTTAACATAACATATTTGCTAAAATATTACTGATTTATACATAAACTATTGATATTTTATTAGGGGGTTTAGCACTCTACTTGATATTAGTATATTAGCATTCGTCGAACAGTATTTTTTTTTTAATATTTAATATCAAGTGGACACATTTCAATGTGAAAATTGTCATTTTAAATTATTTTCTCCCAAATATCGATAAAGAAGCCATAAATAATAATTACGCGTGTTAAATCAATAGCTTCAGCTACGGAACAACAAAAGAAGTCCGTGTTAGCTGTGAATTTAACCAATTCATCACTTAAACAAAAAACAAACTTCTATTGTTATCAAACAAAGTGGCAGCCATTGCTATGGCGGCGGGCTCAAAGGTGCGTCCGCTACTTTTCGTTGGAATTAATGTTTATCCTAAATTCTAGGTTCTTTCGGTTGTTTACACCTTATATTCTTTCTCATTTGTGATACGTATGAACAAGTTAAAATTCCTCAAATTAGGGTTAAGTTAGTTAGCCTAAAATTAGAAAAAATTGTCCTTTTATAGTTTTCTTACCCCACATCTCTCCTTCTCTTTATCAATTCCGTTCTCCCTTATTCTAATGAAAATTGTTGCAGAATTTATTGGATTACGGTAGTAACATTCAATGAAGCATTCGCTTGCTTGTTTTCATCTTCTGAAGAAACGACAAAAGGGATTGAGGATGGTTAAAGTGTATTACATGACCATGTTCAAAACAGTGATCCAAATTAAAAAAAAAACTGCGTCTATTTAAGTTTTATATGACTTTTCATAACTAAAAAGGATTAACACATAATATATGGTGTAGTCATTAAGAGAGATGTACTGTAATATACGCTATCATTATTAATTTTTATAATGATGAACTAATATAAACTAAAATACTAACTAGTTAGTGTTGAACTATTGTATACTAATTTGTCGATTTTTTTTTTTTAATTTTCGAGGTTTTTCTAATAGTAAATGCTATTATTCAGCAGTTTAACAACACAGTAGAAAAATTAAAAGGAAGCAAGAAAGCTCTTTTAAATTGGTCTGTTTAATTGCCGCATTTTATTGTACAGCCTTTGTTTTAATAAGGAAACCCTTTGTTCTTTTTTATTGAATTTACCAATGACCTGAATATTTTTCTATTTAGAGAAATATTCTCGTTCATCTCGTTCATAATTTTTTTTTTCAATTTAAACAAAAGAATAATTTCTTTACCAAAAAGATAAAAATTTCTTCGACAATACTTCCATTTGAAATGGTCGAAATAAACTTGTTAGTGAAATAATATGTATGTCGATTTTTACAAAGCAAATGAAAATAGGCTCTGATACAATATTGTGTAAGATATGTTGCTAAAAGAACGATGCACTTCTTAGCAATAATTAAAACACACTATTTTAATCACTAGCAGCGTTATGGTATCAGTAGGTAAAATATATCCATACATTATGTCCACATAATTAAAAACTTAATACTAAAATGTGACCTAGACATATGTACTTAAATGTGTTATTATTATTATTTTTTAATTTATACACTATATTGATATACATATTATTGTCCTAAAGCGTATTCTTATTATTTATTAAGAAGGATGTGTAAATAAATTACAAGAATTAAATCCTTTTTACAATCGGGGCATCAGACGCATTGCGGTTTTCAATGCTTTTGTTCTTCTCATTCTTCGCATTCCCACTAAGCATTACGGTACGATATTTTTACTTCAAACAGCAAAATATTAAAATGAGCGCTTATAATTAATTCATAAGAAGTGCAGTATTGGGGCATCCTGAGAATCAAAGATCTTCATATATGTATCTATGTTTTTTATTTAATATTATAAAGCTAAAAAGTTTGTTTCAAAGCGCTAATTTCAAGAACTGCCTACTAGGATGTTAAAAATTCTTTATGCATTTAAGCGCAATTATCACCGAAGGTTAAAAGTCATTTAACATTACGCTCCAATTTTTTTAAATGAAATGGAGTTGTGGGTGAAACAGCGGGGCAAAGCTAGTGTAGAAATTAAATCAAATAGTTTGAGAGAGTTCTAAATGGTATTGTAAAGTCAAGAGAACAAGGCCTGTTCGATTCAATCGTCATACGAAACTTAAAAGCGCAATCCTTCCCGCCTGTACTTTGTAAGTTGGTGGTAAATCCCCAATTGAGCCGACCTGTTCATGTAGGCAGAAATATTTCGAATTCACTTTACTTAATAGTAATAATAACGTAAATATCAGAAATAACTACAGGGATTTTCTTTTTGAGTTGCTTTTATTTAAATTGTATTACAATGTAAATGTATATTTTTTAATTATCGGATTTACTATTTGTTAACATGCCACCGGTGCATTACCTCTTGTTTGTATTTGCTTCAATTTATATAGCGGTTAATTAATACGAACCGTTATAATTAGCATCGAGTATGAACGACTACATTTATGAAAATCATTTTCACATTTTGGACAATATTATGTGGAGTCAGGAAGAATTTTATAATTTATTTGTATTTAATATTTATGTCTTTAAAAGAATAATAATATTTTCATTGTATCGAGTAAAATTATGCCTTATTTACTCAGCAGGTTTTAAAATTCTTAGAGGATGGGGAGTATAAGAAAGGCATAGGAGACGGAATATGAATGTACGACAAAATATACAAAGTTTATATATTTTAACTGTTAATGAAAGAAGGTGGCAAACGAGCAAGCAGTATGTGATGTTAAGCGAACACCTAAACTTATAAATTGGAGACGTTTTTAATAAGTACATATTTTTATGTAGTACTAGATAGATAATGAAAAAGGGGAAGTAAAATATGTTTTTTACACATTCTGACACTGTAAGTGTATAATAAGGTTGTAGTAAATAGGTTGGCAAAACATTGCGAGCGTATCTACGAGGCGTGTTCGTGAGGCACCTGCTTGCCTCACTGCAGATAGTTAGCATGCTGCCACATTGCAAAATTGAAACCGCAGACACGAAAGCCGGCAAACTTGTATTAAGTAACAAACGTGAGACATATAGGTCGCGATATTCCTTACGTCTGTTGAAACAAAAGTTCGACTGTTATACAGCATCATAGAGTATACTTAGTGGAAAAAATTCTTTTATATCGCTACATGTTGTTAACAAAGTAAAACAGTGTAGAAAATAGTTTTCATTTTGAAAAAAGTCTCTTGTTGTCGATGCAGTTAAAACGGTAACTAATTTTATAATAGAAAACGACAAACAAGTTAGTGGTTAACTATTCAAGATTCATTCAAAAAATTCCATCTTTCGACCACATTACCATTTAAGAACAAGTGGGATTGTGATCAAAATCAGTTTCTCTTATAAAAAAGAACGGGTTCGAATTTCGAATATTTTGTGAATATAAGGACCGTATATAACAATCCGTTTAAGCAGGAAGTTTTTAACAGTGCATATTAATATTTGAATAACAGACGAAAACTTTCCTTTGGTTCGGCGTTCGAGTGTGATGTGGCCGCGTAGAATACAAACGTTCCTCGTTCCATCAGATATCAAGTTGGTGGTGCTCCCCGCATACATTCCCGGGATTTGGCCGGTCGTGACCTCACATACGACTCAAAACTTTGCGCTCGTTGTAGCCTTTGAGTAATAAAAAGCTTGTTGAATAATACTTGCGGCGTCGCGCGTATTGAATAAATGATGCGACTTTGATTTGTTTTTGAAACAAATCAAAGTCGAAACTTGATAAAGTAGTTGCTCATAATATATGTTCACTGTAATTTTTTACTTCATTTACATTTGATATATACTTCATAACACAATGTAAATAAAAATGTACTAAATACAGCTGTTTATAATTTTTTTTTATAGATGAAGAGAGCAAACGAGTCGCCTAAAAGAGTGATCACCTTCGTCCATGCAACATCCGCAACACCAGAGGAAACGCAGATCTGTTGCCGCCCTTTTAGGTAGGAGTACGCTCTTTTCTTGAAGGATGCTAAGTCTAAAGCCCGCTCATTTAGGGACCCTAGTCCCGGGCTAGTAGCGGGCTCGGACGGGGATGTACTATAACCTCATAGAAGTCCAGCACTGAGTAATAAGGTTGAATTAATCAATTAATCAATCGACGCAGCGTGGGCAGGCCTCCTACCAGATGGACCGACGATCTGGTCAAGGTTGCGGGAGTCCACTGGATGAGGATGGCGGAGGACCGATCTTTGTGGCGATCAATGGGGGAGGCCTACGTCCAACAGTGGGCGACCATAGGCTGAGATGATGATGATGATGAATCAATTATAATCACAACTTATATTAAACTGTAACATCAATTTCCAAATTTCGAAATACCTATTATACGTAATTCTAAAAACACTTAATTCTAATAATAACTATGTTAGAAGTTCTGGGTTATGATCCGTCCCTGTTTCTAAAATGCCAGTGTGTCCCTTGCCTTAAAAGGTTAAATACCACTGAATTAGTCATTAGTAACTTGTCAGTATAGTCTGACATCGAATATAATTTTTACCCAAAATGTGTTTTTTTTATATTTGAAACTAATATAGGTACATGTGTTGATAAGTGATGAAACTTTTCTTTACTTAATTAATAAAAAATAAAATAGTCTACCAACAAACCTAATGATTTTGCACGCTTTCTCGAATACCAATATAGTAGCACCGTAGCACTCATAAACATAAATCTCAAGCCTAATGAATTTGAGTATTTTATACATAAATAAAGTGTCGTGATTTTTTGCGTATTGAAATTAAATTGATTCTCTCCTACTCCAATAAAATTTAATAGTCTAATTTGAACCGCAACGCAATCAACAATCAAACTGAATGTATATTTAAACTAATATATTAATAATATATATTTTCAACTTACGAAATAGGATAGTTGCAATTTTCCATGCGGACTATGAAACAAGTGAATGCACTCAAATTAAGCTTCCACGTAAATTTGACACTTTACAGACTTAAGTTCGCTTTCAGCGAGTATTATTTGTACGTAAATAGCATGGCCACGTAGCGTCTAAACTATTTGCTGTCCAAACGTGAAATAGTATTTCTTTAACCAAGCATTTGATAAACAATACTATGTGTTTCTATTTTACATTTAAACCTCTATCAACATATAGTTCACCCTATTAGAGTTGTCATAGTTAGAAAGAAATAAAATCGTTTGGATCCACATTCGAAAACTATTTCACACAAAGTAATAAAGTCTATTTCAGTCACGGTCTATTGTTTTTTTTTTTTTAATTACATCTTAGATGCACGTTAGGTATTCGCTGAAACTTTAACAGGGATTACCAAGGTACGTCCAAGTCTTAAACTCCCTAAATTTAAACGAAAGTTTAATTTTTCTGATAATTACGTCACCCATGTATTACATCAAAAAGAGTCATACCTACCAAAGAAACTGCACCATTTGATTGTAAGCAGAATGAGGACGAAAAAAAGTAAAATTCAGAGATCAGAATAAAATTGATCTTTACATCACTTATTCCCTTTTCTCCTCCCTATTTCACTCTGTTTCCAGCTAGAAAGTATAGCTATACTGATTGTGCAGATGTTTATGGGTCACAACATTATTCCTTTACTTTTTATAATAATTTAACTAACGTAAAAATCAAAAACAAAAGTTAAAAGACCAACTAAGATTTTGTGCGTGACCTACATAAGTCTACAATTAAGTTTATTCGCGTTGCGTGAGTTTGTTATGGTTATTCAGTTAGCCTGTCGCCAATTTATTTTCTCTATTTTGACAAAATATGCTTGCAAAATTATTGCTTCGGCGA
Organism: Papilio alexanor hazarajatica; assembly: GCA_018246295.1. Classification (NCBI taxonomy): domain Eukaryota; kingdom Metazoa; phylum Arthropoda; class Insecta; order Lepidoptera; family Papilionidae; genus Papilio; species Papilio alexanor. Next base: position 24,660 of record DWLR01000220.1, read on the forward strand.
ATTCCAAATCGCGAGGCTGATAAAGCTGCATATATTACTAATAAAAATTAGATCCTAAATGTGTCGCTTACCTGGAAAGTGTCCTCAGAATGGATATTTTATTATTTTTCCTCTAAACAAAATATCCCGATCTCTTAAGTGCTAGTATTATTTGCCGTCATTTGGATCTTTATCATGCTCGTTTCCTAAATTTAGCTTTGGCAACACGAATATAGTAAACAAGTAATATTATAATTACTCATTGAATAACAAACCTAACAGTATTGTACAAAAACTCTAAGTCTGTTTGCAATTTAACGATTATAGAATGACTAAATAAGTAAAATAAAATAGTTCACAAAACTTTCAAATATGTAATGAAATTCGATATCCGTAAAAATGAAACTCATTTCAAAACTCCTTAATTTTTTTTAGTTTCAGTTCATTGACTTTTACTTTTATAGTACAAACGAAATGAAATTCACCACTTTTCGATATTAAAAAGTGAACCAACTTCTGATGAAATTCACAGCAAAATTCACAACGCCGAATACTTGGAGTCGTCACTTGAACTTTTAACTGCAAATGACAAACGCAAAAAAAAGACTAGACTTTGGAAGCTTTGCCACTTCAAAACTCTTGTGGTATTCATATTTCCGACTATTCTTATATTTTATCAATTCCAAATAATGTATATATATTTTGTAGCGCCAAAATTATTTAAAAAACAAAAATACTGTAGTAATTTTAAAATTAAATAAAAAAATAACTTGCAATGACTTAAATGATAATAAGTTGAAATCCATCAGTTTGATTTGTAATAAACAATTACCTAAGCCGGACTTAAATAAATGATAAGGCGTTTGCTTGTAACAATAAGTTATAATAATTTTAATTCTAGCTAAGACGATTAAGACTAACTTAAAATAATATTCCACACTTGATTACAAATTGCAATAGCAATGACAAATTCAACTTAATAAACAACAGGCGCTTAGTTAATTATATGACTCAAATTTCATTACTCATACACATATAATGTTTACGCAATTTCTACACTCATCCATCATTTCGTACAATTTGTGAGATAAACGCGGTATGGTTAATAGAAACGCTTGTCTCGAATATATAGTGCTTATTAAGGAACGCGTAAACAAGACACACTACGGGCTTATAAATTCAGTACGTGGGTCCTGTTTGCTTGCTTATTTTTTTATGATTCTTTATATTGACTTGCATATTACTACCTTTTTTATGATATTTCTCTTTTGTCTCCCTCGCTGCTCTTAATTGTCATTCGATTTTCACATAGTACTAGAAACGGAAAATATCACTCTTGGTTAATTCAGTCTGATAATCTAAAATAAAATATCTTTAGTAAATAGAAATAACGTTAGATAGACCAACCAGATTTTTTTTTTTTAAATAATTATAGGTACTTATTTTCATTTCGGATTGCGTTGTGTTTTACTTGCGGATAGTCTCTACAGAGACTATCCGCAAGTACTACTAATGCCGCGATTTATTATGTTCCAAATTTACCAGTTTCCGTTTTATCATTTACTAGTTTATTGCGCATATATACGCAGTGAACCCTATCTTATTGGTTTCTGGAATTACACATACGCAGGAGGAGGCATTGAAGCCAAAAGAGTTATCTAAGTAAATTGATCTTAATAAATAAAATAAGCAGCTATATTGTTAATTTTTCGTTTCGGATTTAGACATAATTTGCCTTGTCCCTGTAAAAGTCGGTCACTTGTCACCAGAAAACAAGTTTTTCAACCTATTTCCAGACACAAGTAGTAGTAAATTTTATTTCGCAAATTACTAAGTAAATTTATTTAGAAATCCCCCTCGTTCTAACCTTTTAAATATCTTTATGTTACAATTATCAAATTTGTACGACGTTATAAATAATACAATTATTAAAGAAAAATAAACCAACCCTAATGGTAAAAATTTGACGAAGTATTTGAACCTTTCGATTTAAAAAATCAGATTATCAAAAATTAACTGCAGATGCTTAGAAGTGTTTGAATTCCTTTGTCAGGTACTTACGCAAGTTGATGTTATTATCAAGGCCCGAGTTTCCGCGGCCCCTCGGCTTAAAGTCTTCGCGACCCCCTAAAGAGCAGCAACCCACAGATAGAAAAACTGTGGTAAACAAAAATATTTCATTTCAATTTTAAGAATTCAAAATCAAATTTCGAAGTCGCAGGTTACTATGTGCTGACGTAGGACGCCGTATGACGCAGCTGGAACCCGACGGATAATAAGATTTAGAAAAGTCTCAGTTGCAAATGCTAAAAGTACACTGCCATAAAACAGTTTCATTCACTCCACTGGAGTTTGCTTATAATTGTTGTAATAAAGCGCCACGTACCTGTTTGCTATATACGAGTATATACACACATATATTTTATATTTATAAAAAATAACAAGTCATGTTAAACAAGCACCTCGTCCCCGGCCCAGTTACCATCGTAAATGCAGCAATAGAATTGGTAAAGGACTATGTCTACCTCGGAAAGATCATCTAGATTGGCCAGAGTAACTTCAATAGAGATCGATAGACGCATTCGACTAGACTCAGCACCACTTGGTAAATTCACCTCCCTCCTGACCTCGCAAATACACCAATACCTAAAGATGAAAATTTTATCAATTATGGAAGAGTAGTATATACTGTGCCGACCCTTTGTAGATGAGAAAAGGTCAGGGCGGTGATGAAAATCTTTAATCAGTGCGGTCTCCCTACAATGAACTACGACGCAAAGCCGTGGACTCTGTCTAAATAAATAAACGCGTTAGTTAAAAGTCACACACCGGGCAATTGAGAGACTCGTATATGGACGTTCGGCGTTTCTCTAAGAGGTAGAATTCCAAATAAAGAAATATTTACACACTTTCACATTTTTTTAAATTAATAAATATTTATATAAGAAGAGCTATTTGTCATCCTTGCTCCACATCCACACATCTTAACCATTTTTTTTTTAATTTATCTAGCTACATTTATCTTAAACAGAACAACTGGCCTAAAGTTATAATATTCAAAGGTACTGTATTTACAGTTCCTTGATTACACAATATTATATACCGAATTTTATTTGTTAAAATGTTTGTTATTACATTAAACCAACAAAAACAGTACATTTATTTTAAAGTTTAATGTTTTCGACTTCCTGTAGTTTTTGTGACTATATTTAAACAAAACTAAGACACAGTTTAATTAAATATTAAGGCCAGGATAATTTTCAATTGCATTAAAACGAGAAGTTTTTTTTTTTCAAAACAATTTTTAAGTAAGCTCCTATTTTATTTTTTCAACCGCATTAAGATAGTGTTTAATTATTTTTTAAATAATAAATTAAGGTAAGAGCCGCTGCGAACTAAATGGTAAAAGTCTGGGTTAGTTGTTTTTTTATCTCTTTTTTCATTAGGTGAAGAATTACACAAGGTAAAGAATTCTTAACAATTCAATTCAATTTTATAATTTTTGTGTGGTCAAGTGAGGATATAATAAAATTACACGCTAATTACAATAATCTGATCCGGCAAGGAAACTGAGTAAATAAAACAGCATATAATGCCTTTGCCTTGTTCAAGCTTTAATTAACTTTTATTGCACTTTAGAGACAAGATGTGTCATGCATTAGGGAAGAATTCTCTTCAAGATATGGCCACTCGGTGCCAAATATAGCACGCCATTACCCCCACTTGAAACATTCGCTCCGATGTCGACGACATTGTAAATTACTTAACGTTTTCTTTATAACTGCAGTCGACTTTTATAATTTTTAAAATTAAAAAGTGTGAGTTCTTACGAGCTTTACATACTTAAGTAAATGACTAAGTAAATCGTACTTAAGTGTTTAACAGTAAATAAAGAAATTTTATCATTCTCAACTTACCAGAAATATGAAGTAATCTTAGTTTTGTACATTTTAATTCATAAATTCTTGGCTTAATATAATAAACATGAATAAATAAATAAACTTGTAAAGATAACAAGCGTAACGTATACTTCTTAGACTGTAATACTACTACTACATCTTTTTATTGTAGTTAAAGTTTTAATATTGTTATATTTGACAAATACCACGTAACATTATAATTTATATATAATTCGAACTTTATTTTATACTCGTGACTTAGTTGTACAAATGATGACATGTTTCTTAGTATTAGACTCGCTTTCCAAAGAGATTTGCTACATCTTGGTACTTTAATTACAAATATATGATATCTAATAATATTCAGTAATATTGTCTTAATTTGAATATATCTTTGTTCATACTGAGAAAACCTTATTATCACTGAGATGTGACATTATCTAGCGAGACATTAACATTCAAAGAATCTTTTAACTTTTTTAACAAAAACAATACCTACTTTATATTTTTATATTATATACACGTCATTAAGTCGTTTATAACAACGGTACGTCTCATTACAAATCCATTAAATACAAACAGGGCTTGTCTTAAATCTACCAATATCTAAATTTTCGTTATATATTTGGAACCACTTTCTAATGTCCCTTTATTAAGAAAAAGAAATTGAAATCTATTTATAAATGACGTAGTTCTGACATAACAAACATAACAAACAAGCGAATTGATAAACTCCTCCTTTTTTATAAGTCGGTTAACAAATCATAAATTATTAATTATTGAGAAGTAAATCTTTACTTCTATTTTTAATAATTTGGTTAAAACAAAAAAAAAATCGGAATTGTTTTTCTTTGTCGTCAGAAGAAAAATATCGCCATTGTGATTGTGATTTTCTTACCGCGTTTATCTAATGGATTCTCGCATTCTTGACCAAATCCTCAGTCCATCTTTTAAAATACTTAGCTTCTGTTTTTTTTTTTTAATTTCATTAATTTTAATTTTAGTATCTACCTAAAGTAATCATAAAGTGGAATAATTATAGGCACTATGAAAGTACGTATTTAAGAGTCGCTTAAGGCGGCTTCCCAGCGGTGATTAATTACGCAAACGAGTCTCTACAAAGATTTTAATTGTTCCCTAATAAGATCGGCGGAGTTATTATTCCTGATGTAAATTTTGAGCCTATTAAGTCACGAACATCAAGCGAAGTAAGCGAAGAATTGGGCCAAATTGCTATTGAAAACATATAAATTCGAGAGCGGCGGTGCGTTAGGTAACGTAAGAGGTATGTTAAATTAATTTCAACTGTATTTCAAGATTATCTCACCTTTTATACTTAATTGAATGTACGTATTAGAAGAAATTTTTTGAATCGAAAGTGTAATATTTACATAATTTCTAACAACTAATAATTTAGAAACTACCACTAATTCGTAATGAGTGTACAGTCCGAAGTCCTCACATTGTTTACTTACCTAATGTGTTGTTGATGTTATTGTCGTAGAGGCCAAATGGATTGTTTACATTTCTCATATGATATCTGTAATTATTTTGAATATAAGCTTCTCCACCCCAAAAGAAAGTCAGTCCGGTTGTAACTCCGATACATAGAAGCAGTGCGGAAGTAAAGCCCACTTGCTTGTTTAATTTTAACTTTAATAAAAGTTATATTCGTCGACTCTGCTGCCGTTGTCACTTACAACCCCTTCTCAGACCACCCGAACATTACATTTTTGGTGTCAGAAGTGGGATAGTAGACATATAAGGCTGTTGAAATATTATAGTCTTTTATGTAGTCCTGACAAAGTCAACGGGCGGATCTCCAAACACTGGGGAACTCTCTGGTAAGAGGTTGAAGACAAATCAAGGCTACAAACTAGCCTTCGACAAGCAGCGAAAAAAGCGAAGTCACATGAGCACATCGAGTCACTGAGCGAACGTGGTTCTTCACTGGGACAGGCCAGTACCACAGCAGCGAGACAGTTGATCTTCGGCAACGTGCATCGCGACGTCGTGACTCAGCGAGGCAAACCGGGACTCCGCAGTATACAACTACGTCACAAAAGTGAGTCGTATAAAATGTTGTTATATTGTGTATTTTTATGTATTGTATTTGTGTGTAACAAGGAAAATAGGAATTTTTTAGTATGTTATATAGAGGTTATATGAAATTATAAAGGAATTTATATGAAATTTAAAGATTTGTAAGAATCAGAATATTATTTTGCTTTTGTTCAAGTAAATTATTTAAAATGTACAGCTCAGAGGATAAAGTTTCTGTTGGGTTCATAGATATCAGTCTTGCAGAAAGAATGATTAACAAATACGATGGCGATAAGTCAAATTTACATGTGTTCATCGATAACTGCAATAATGCATTCGCTTTAT
>DWLR01000221.1:0-30922 GCA_018246295.1 Papilio alexanor hazarajatica
TCTTGTGTCTGGGTGTAATTATCTATATATGTATGTATTTACAAAAGAAAAGTATTAATATATGTAGTATATCAGTTTTCTGGTTTCCATAGCACAAGCTCTGCTTCTGTTTGGAATCAGATGGCCATGAGTGAATAATGTCTTAGAATAATATTATTATTAATTCAAATGTTTCCATTCGATTGGCTTAATTGACAACCCACCCCTTAACCCAGTGGTACATTGGTAAGTATCACAATTCAAATATGTTTACACTATTTTTATATAGGTTTGTGGGTCACTGATATAAAAAAGAAAATGAGGACAATCATGTCATAAATCTGGGTCAGTAGATTTTGCAGTAATCGTTACGTAGGGAGTGAATTTGCAACCGAGCAAAACCGACCGACACCTTCCCTATTAGATATTTTTAAAACATTTGAATATTTTCAATATATTACCCTATATAGGACCTTCCAATAAGAGGTTTCATTTAGATATGTAAAGAAACGAGTACTTTTAAGCGAAATTATCGGATATTTATTTAACTGTAAAGAGAAGGGTAGGCAGGATTTACAATGAAAAGCAATATCAGCTGAATGGGCGCCACGATTAAGCTTGCAGGTCCTATATTCTTTTCATGAAATTTTCCATCCCCAATTCGCACATTTACTGCTCGGTATGTTCACGATAACTTCACGATTTCTCTCTTTAAGGTAAACCTTATCTTTCACGTAGCCCAGAAGGAAAAAGTCTGAAGGTGTTAAATTACAAGATCTCTGAGGCCAATTGTGATCGCCTATTCGAAAAATAATACGGTCTGGAAACAATTTACGGTGCATGGACTGAGCTATCGAACGATATTTAATGGTTTTGTATAGCCAGAAATAAAAGATATTGGATGACGTTTATTTTCAACAAGACGGCACTACGTGCCACGCAAATATAACGATACCATTGCTCTTTTGTCTGTAAAATCTGCTGGCCTTAATTGGGTTCATTTGTCTGATAACGAGGATACACATCTCCATTGCAGCAATTACGATTCACGAATATTAACCCACGACTATGCGTATACCTCGACGTCGACAGCTTAGCTTCGAGGACGCCGCGTTGAAGCAAGCCACGCCTCTAATTATGGCGTCGTTAATTTCATTTGCAACCCACGCAGATGTTATTTACCACATATAGCTGCTTTACGTGGACAATACGACTTAGGGTCCTTCAATAAAAGAGCGAACTCCTTCCTAAAGACCGCCAAGGCATCTGCGGTTCCACTGGTCTTGCGGATGTTCATAGGCGGCGGTGATCGCTCTTTTGAGACTCGTTGCTCGTTTGCCTCCTTCTTCTATTAAAAAAAAATGGTATATGACCTGCGAGAACATGGTTGTTTAACGTTTTTTGGCGACTGTATCGCGTCTATGGCTTCTGTCCAGCAGTGAGTTTACTAGTCTCGTGTATTTTCTTTGTTACTAATACCCTTCAGTATTTATGTAGACGAAATAAAAGACCAGGGATGATTTTTTAATAAATCATGCTTAGCATTGCAACATTAAAACAAAAGTGAACATTTCAGAATTTAAATGAAGTCTAACCTTCTACGCAAGCAATAAGTCGGCCATTGTAGGTAACACCAATTTCTTTAGAGATTAGACTTTTATTTTCATAACATATTTATATTACTTTACTGATATATTGAATGTATCATGAAAGTGGATGCTTTGCTGATATCAACAAGATATTTTGCATAACTCTCTGCAATTGGTATTATAGTGAATACATATGACTGTTAAAATATTACAATAACAGTAGCTACGTAATTATTGCATTATTTATATTTAACATTATACAAAATTTTCAACTGTAGAAAAAAAAGTAAATTTTACCAATATTGGTAGGAATGATTTACACGATTTTTTAACAATTTACTGAAATAAAATATGAGAAAAGGTGTATATTTTCGTACAGTAAAAACGAAACTGTCATTAAAACTCATTCACTGGATTAAGATTACTGGTTGTGTTCCAAACATCCTGTATCATTGAAACATTTCGTGACATGGCAGCAAAACATTTGTAGTAATAGCACATAACCAACTTAATGCTTGTGGAGATCGGTGTAGCCTACTCAAACATGCACATTACCAAAAGTATTTATTTATTTATACATAACTTTTTACAATAAACAAAACAGGGACATGATAAAACAATATTAACAATCAGTAAATATACAATAACACATTTTTCATTTAAAAAAAAAAAAAAAATAATACTGCATTGTAAACAAAAGTAACAAAAACGTTATTTTGAATATTATGATCATTATTAATGCTCTTACAATTATTATTATTAATGATTAGAGTTGAACTCTAAACCATTTACTAAAACTAAAATACAAAGTTTGACAAATGTTGCATTGTTGAATATAATTTTTGTACATTGGAATCTGTTATAAACATCTCACTTTGTTATTAAATAATTACTTTACTATTTAATTGTACTTGTTACATAGTTTTGTTGCAAGCTTACCTAAAAAATTATAACCCAATGTTTTTCCATTACAATTATTATTAAACTTGAGGCAAGAAAAGCATCAGAATTATCACATCTGTTTGTTTTGACTTTTATAAAGATTTCTATATGAAGTGCAATTAAGAAAATCAGTCTTAATTTATTGAGTTAAATTTCATCGTGGACAAATTTATATTTTATGTATTTAAATTTATATTTCAAGAATGTAATTAAAAATGAATATGTTATTGTAATGTAACTTTATTGGCACATAGTACATTAGTTTTATCGGTTACCATTCCTTATACAAATATTTACAGAAATGTATTCATAAACATATGAGATACTGTATAACTGATCAATCTTAATGTCTACAATCACTAGTTATGAAAGTTTATAAGCTAAATTTGTAATAAATTATTAAACAACTTAGCTTACAGCTACCTCAACAGTCTTTGGCTAACATAAGTTTAGCCTCACCTTCGAACACAACCTTCTTTTCCTCTTCTACCACACAATAAAATTTCACTTTTAAAATCTTTCTCACATCGACTAACTCAACACTTATAGTTAATTTTTCACCAACAAAACATTTGTTGGGGAACTTCATAGTTTGCGATACTAGAATTGTGCCTGGGCCAGGTAAATGTGTGCCGATAAGCCCTGCCACAAGACCATTTAATAATGCACCATGAACAATAGGGCGTTTGTTCCCACTGTTTTTGTGGAGATAGTTATGGTCACTTGTGAGGTTTGAAAAAGTGTCTAAGTCCTTCTGTGTAAGTGTTTTCTGTATGCGGATTTTATCGCCTGCTTTAAATGATACACTGTTAAAAGTTGATGTATGTAATTTGCATATCTTTTGATAGTTTTTATTGTTAATTGCTATATATGGAAATCTATTTGACAACATCTTGCTTTCTTTATTTCAATGTTCTCTTTAAATATGCTGTATATCATTTACATATTTAAGATATTTTGTAAACATTTTGGTGAAATATTGTTGCCAAATTTGCAACAATTTTATTATCACTTGATTTAAATCTTTCTACTTGTTGAATTATCTCAATGTTAAATAACTCTGACTTTCCCAAGGAATTGTGTAACTGGATCAGAATAGATAAAGTGGATGTTACAATATCATTATTATCACACTTCAAAAGGCGAGGTAAAAGATTCAATATCCCATAGTCCAAGATATATGTAGTGTTCAACGGATCTGGAATGAAAAATGGCACATTTAAACATATTAAAACCCTATAAAAATTATGAACATAGTTTTATTGTAGTATGTGTCCGCATAAGATTAAACATTAAACAAGCTTACAAACCATGGCACTATTATGTTAGTTTTTCTGTATAGTTCAGGTCAAATATTTAAAGTTATGGCTAAATTTAAGTTTTAATATAGCAGGTAATGTGGGTAGTAAAGTTCGCAAAAAAATTTTTTGTATAAATACTTACCTAGACATAGATTGCTAACACCGGCACAGGCAAAGTTAACCAGTTTTTGGTAAGATTCATTTTTCAAAACATAAAGAAAAATATCCAATGCGCCTACATCACGTATGAAACTATAGTTTATAGGATCATACGCAAAATTCGCTAAATTGGCTAATACTTGACATTTCGCATCTGCAATTAGGCATTTATTAGTATATATTAAAAGTAAGAAATGGTCGAGCAATGAAATATATCATATTAAATATATCATCAAACATACCAAGAGAAGTTGAATTCAAGTACTCATCTACTAATAGTGATAAATAATTTTCTCGGTCTGTACCATTCTCTGGAGTACGTTTTTGAAGCTGAGATTTTGTACTGAACATTGAGTTTTGGGAGCGTTAGATTCAGTCAAGGTAATAACTTTTAAGAAGTATAATGCATTTATTTTAAAATATGACCTTTTACTAATGCAAACTATAACAAAAATAAAACAAAACCTATTACGCCATTTTGTTATTTTCTCACGATCGACAGATAATTTTAAATCACAGATAAGCATTCATAAAGATAATTATTAACCTCCAAGTATTTTAATTTATAAAGGGAAAAATTAAGCTTAATAGAGTGCAATAGGCTTAGTTTAACATTTGAGAAGAGAAATTAACATATGATTAAGATTTTGCGTGTTTAATCAGGTGACGAAGTATTTTTCTACATGACATGACTATGATGAATCTTGAAATAAAAAGGTCCACGACCACTTTGTATTACATAGAAAATACTTAATGATTATAGGGAAATTGACAAAATATTGTTTTGAGGAAATGTGTACAGTCTAGTAAAATATTACTTTTATATATGTAATTGTGTGACGTCAAGTAACTGGAAATCGCATTTAAAATGATTAGATTTAAATGAATAAAACAAGAAAAAAAACATTATTAATTATTTAAGTGATAAAAAAAATTACATAATTTTATAAGTGTAATATATGGAACTTTATGAAACTGGCCACATGTCATTTATAATGAAGGATGACCATTTCATTTTGACATTTTTGACAAAAGTACCATTCTTTGGTGGTTACTAAAACACATGTAATGTAATAATGAAATTAATACTGATACAAATTATGATTTAATTTTAAGTTTAAACTGTTATTTGGCATGTGTGAACCGAATGAAATTATATTTTTTTAAATAGATTTAGGTGAACTTTTACAAAATGAGTGTAACACCATATATCACCGGTATGTTCTCCGAATACAGTATGACTACCGTATTTAGAATTAATTTTGCAAGAAAGGACGTTAACATTCATATTTTACTTTCAGGTTTAACAAACAAAAATCTGTTCCTAGTGGAATTCCAAGAACCATATACAGAGAAAGTTTTAAGAGATGAAAGCACACCGAACATTCGGAGTATAGTTTACAGCCCTAAGGGCGCTTACCTTGCTTATAGAACTGACAAAAAGTTAGTATACCCTATAGTTTTTTTTTCAACAGTACCATTTTAAATTTGATTCTTTAGTGAATCTTCTAAGAATTTCATAATATTATGGCTTTTAATAAGATTATTTACAAGCAAAACATTTGCTGCACACTATTATAATGGGAATCAAAATGAGGGCTCGGAGTTTAGCTGCAAGTGGGTGTGCAAGCACATTGTTAAGTGGGAAAGAATTTAGCTCTGTTGGAATTAATTTTTTTTATATAGTTACAGAAGTGTTAATAAAATTAGAATATATTGTTAATAGCTCGCCTCAAAGAAATTCTCATTCTCATTCTCCTTTTTCATAAACTGTGTAATTTAAAACATGTTCTGCCTTTTTTATATAGAACATTATATGGACCATTTCGAATTTTGTTAACCTATTCAAAAGTCTAAAAGTTAACAAGATTAATAAACATATTAAAATATCCAGGCAGTGCATATAGAAACTTAGCTGTAAATATTAAATAAAAACTTAACAAATAATAAAACAAGCTAACCACAATTTAGCTTGACTACATAGACACGATTGTACCACCAATGAGGCAATGAAGATTTGAGTTTATCAAGAACAAGCAATTACATCTTATCTTTTTATAATACTAGAGTTTTATTTTTATAACATTTCAGGGCTGAGATAATTAAATGTGCTGATTGGTCAGTGGCGGCAACAATTAATGGCAATGTCAAGGACATGTTTTTCTCCCCCTTGGATACTTATTTTGCAGTATGGGAAATGTTCTTGATTACAAAGGAAGATCCACAGGTATGCATCTATGCCCATTATTTGTAAGAAAGAGAATAAAGTTTATTATTTTAACGAATGACCAGAGATAATAATTTAACTGTAGAAATTATATTTTAGTAGAGATAAGTGAGAAAATTATTTTATTTAAAATTTGTAATGTATTTTCATCTAATACTACTTATATATTGTTTTTATACTTATTTCCAGGGTAAACCAAACATGCATGTTTATAAATCAATGAATGGGGAGAAACTTGCAAGTTTTGTACAAAAACACCAAGCTGGATGGTTAGTAGAGTAAATCAAATTGTATTATAGAAAAACAAATCACTTACCCCTTCAATATGGACTATGCAGTACAGTGTATGTGTTGGGGGACTGACTGTACAACGCCATGGTTCAAACCTGTCTATTTTACATATATGTGGCAATATACTTTAGGCTCACATAATGATGGCATGGCCATGGCACATGGCCTACAGACGAGTAACTGTAATGCGTGTAATTGGAAATATTTTGGATTTTGTTAATTTAGTTTCAAGACAGGCCGGCCGTTGTCTCCAAAATCAGCATTAATGTGTCAAATGTCACTTTTTTTATCAATGTTCTCTCTTGTTATATTAATATTTTTGTATGTTTCTTCTTGTAAATTCTTTCCTTGTAAGTTTTTCCTTTATCAATTCGTATTTCCTTGACCATTTTTTTGTTTTTATAGTCGTTATGGAAGAGCAGGTCTCCCTCACACAAGTAAATATTTTTTTTTAAATGGAAGTCCCATACATATTGTTGAGCTTTGTAATTTTAAGTTACTGAAATAAATTATTTTTCTTTTTTCATTTATTTGGACTTTTTTTATTCAATAAGTTGTTTTTTGGTTTAAAATTTTGTTCACAGGGAACCACAATGGTCATCAGACGAGAAACTGTTTGCAATACAACTTGGCGGGAAAATATTGATATATCACGATGGGGATTTTACGAAATATGAGTATCAGTATCAAGCTGAAAAACTTAAGTGTTTCAGCTTGTCTCCTAGTCCGGCACCAAACTATTACTTTTCTGTTTTCACTCTGGGTTAGTATTTTTCACGAATGTCCAAGGAACATATGACTCATGGTTCTAGTAACTGTTAGATAAAATACAACCAGTATTTGATGATTTGGTCTATATTTGTAGCTTATGCATAGGATTTTTGAAGGGCTTGCCGTATTTAAAGCAAAATAGCAAAACAGTGGTAGTAGTAATATTTTAATGTTATAAAAACCTTCAGTATGAGTAATTATGTAATTATTGAAATGTAATATACATGAATATACATAGCTGTTGATGTGGAGATATGGTGCAAAATGAATTTTCATTTTTAGGTAAATCAGGTCAACCATCGTTGTGGCGCGTGTATAAATATCCTCAATCGGGATCACAAGAGCCCGTGCTGAGTCGGTCCTCGTTCCAAGCCGACAAGGCCAGCTTCTACTGGAACAGGCGTGGCACTAACGTCTTCACTATGACACAAACTGATGTATGTCAACATATTTCTAATTTTTATGCAATACTTTTTCCTCTGAATTATTTTATTTTTACAATAGTCCTCTATACTAATACCATAAAGAGAGAGAGAGAGTGAATGAGTGTTTTTTTTAGATAAACTCAAAAAGTACTGAATTAATTTTAAAAATTATTTTACCAATAGAAAGCTCTTCCATAGACCTAGGCTATATATTCTTTATACAAATATCACATTACATTTTAATAAGCCATAATATGATGTCAAATCATACGCATATATATAGTTCTTGGGTATTTATATGTTAAGATCTTATTATTTTATTATATTTTCATGTACCAGGTGGACAAAACTGGTGGCTCGTATTACGGAAGGCAAACACTTTCTTACGGCGATGTTAAAGGCAACGCTGGAAATGTCGGTTTCAGTAAGTCAATATATTTTAGTTTATATTCTAGATCCAGTAATAATTAAGACAAAGTTTAAAATAGATTGTGGCAAACATACCAGTGAAGGTAATATAGGCTTTAACAATTTCTTATATTTACGCGAATATTAGACATTGAAATTAATCTTATTTTAGGGATTTTATTTAATTGATTTCAATGTAAGCTTAACATAGCTTAAATTACACAAATAATTTTGCATTAATGAGTAAATTTTTTTGCCCAACTGACAAGTGGACAAATGTATGTATGTATGTTTGTTTTATTGTGACATTCTTTGGTCTTGACCAGCTTGAAACGGCTTTACAGATTTTGAAGAGTGAGATGTCATTTGATTTGTATTCTTATATGAACTGTAATGGGAGTACAGTACAGTCTTTTATTGATTTTTTAAATTAATTTTTTTTTTTTTATACAAGTCGGTGGCAAACGAGAAAGCGGTTATTTAAGTGACTGCTACTTATAGACATCTGCAACATGCATTTGCGAGTTGCAGATGCGTTGCCTACCTTTAATAGACAGAGGAGGAAATAGACAGAAAAATTGACATTTCCTTATCCTATCAAATCCCTTCCCCGTCAAATCCTCCTTTTCTTGCCATCATTTCCTTATTCCAAAAGGGTGGGAAGGGGAAGAGGACTTAAATTAGGCCTCCGGCACCTCACCCATCAGACGAAACGCAGAAAACTACTTCACGCCTGTCTTATGTGAGGTTGAGGTATTTCACCGGTCGAGCGGGCCATTCGTGCAAAAGATGTTGTTGCGGGCTCTACCACTGTTAAAAAAACTGTTGTTTTGTATACAGGTAAAGAAGGTCCTATACACGCGATCGCGTGGAACCCGGGCAACTGGAACGAGTGGGTGGCGGTGTACGGTCACGCGCCCGCCAAAGCGACGCTATTCAACGCCAAGTGCGACGCTCTCTTCGAGTTCGGCACCGGCGCCTGGAACGCCATTTACTTCCCGCCCGAAGGAAATAATATCCTTTTTATATGATAACTAGCGGTTGACCGCGGCTTCGCACGCGTTCGCGCAGAAAGTTTTTGTTGTTTGATTCAGGAGTTGTTAGTGTCAAAACAACTAATATTGATATCGGATTTATAGAATACAAAAAAACTAATGGCCTATAACCATCTACGAACTATTCAGCGTTGTTTCAGTCTAAAAAAATGAAATATTTTGTGTAATATTTTCGATGTGATTCTGCAGAATTAAAAAAAAATGCTGTGTGGTAGAGATCCAATAAACATCAGATACAGATAGATGTATCTGATGTTTATTGAATTGGGAATGTACCTAATTCAATAAATTTCAACAAGTATAACAAGGAAAATCGCATGTATGTGTTTCGCAAGCATTTGTAAGATGTGTGTTAGTATCTTGGTAAATAGCAATCATAATCACTGTGTATCAATGTGGGTGACAAACAATAAAAAGAAATTCTTGTCCATAACTCAGTTCACAATGTATTTGGCGTGACCGTGGCGTATTCGCTAACTTTATTCTTCGCCTGATCAGCATAATCTGTAATGATTAGTGGAAGGTCAGAATATAATCATTATTGTATTTACGTGTTCATGTTTGTATGTCAGTTTAAAAACATATGTGATTCCATAACTCTGTAACACTAGTTCTTCTGGGCGGCTTCGGTAATATAGCAACGGGGCATATTGAGGTGTGGGACCTCCGAGGGTACAAGAAGCTGGGCGCCTGCTCGGCACCTGACACCACCAGCCTGCAGTGGGACCCGCGCGGGGAGACCTTCATCACTGCCACTACTTATCCACGTCTCACTGTTGGCAATGGGTACGATTTGAAAACTTTACTAATGTAAGCGTAGATTTCCGTGTAATAAGGATGTTAAGGGCCGATAAAAAGGTGGAAGGATTTAAATAGTACGATCTCATTTGTTATTTTTATGGAAAATGAATAGGCGGATTTGTTTTTTTTTTAAGTTATTGGCGCTACCTTTTAATTAAAAAAAATGTTTGTAGAGTTCGTATAAAAGAAGATAAGTAAAGACAAGGGCTTACAAGTAGTTCATTCTTCAGACTTTAAAGAATGATTGAATGAGGAAGCCTGTATATAAGTCTTAATGGCATCAAACTGGTCCTTTGACTCGTCAACTTTTGCCGGATTTACCACTGTGAAATTTAAAATTACTGCAAATTCATTGTATAATATTATGGTTTGATTCTTTTGCTTCTAGATATAAAATATGGCACTACACCGGCGCTCTAATGCACAAGCGTAATTGCGTAGAAAAAGAGGTACTCCTGTCGATAACTTGGCAGACGGGTACCTTCCCCAAGAGCGAGCTGTCCAAAGTCCCGCCGAAGAACATACAGGATGTCCCCGCCAAGCCCGTGGCCGCCTACCGGCCGCCCGGGGCCCGGAACAAACCGTCCACCTTCACGCTACACGAGTACGAAAAGCCGCATCGACCCGGACAAAATGTTAACAGTACGTATCTGTATCAAGCTTTCACAAAATGTTATTAGTTTTAAGTGCCAGTTTTTTGCCTCTTCTATTGCTGTGTACTTGTGTACTTATTTTAACAGACGCGAGAGTTATTTTTATTATTATACTTATTATTTATTTTTTTGTCCTCCTGTCCATCACTGTCGAATGAATATGAAAACTCAAAGACCTTAAAGTATTTAAATCGTTTTTACCAGTAATGGGGAACGTGCGGTATAAAATGTTTTCATCTAAGTTCAAAGACGTCCACTGCAGGATGAAGGGGGGGCTAAGAATTACTACAAAGATTCTCTTACCGTCATATTAATTTTAATAACAATAATAAAAATTATCGCGTTCCTCTCAGCTGCGCCATCGAAACAAGCAATAAAGCAAAAAGAGAAGCGAGAAGCCCGCAAGGCGCGCAAGGCGGAGGAGCGCGTCGCGGACGAGCCCACGGCCCCCGCCGCGCCCGCTGCGTCCCGCCAGCCCTTCACGTCCACAGGGGATCCCGAAAAGGATAAGAAAATTAAAAACTTAAATAAAGTTAGTATCCCAATATTCGTAAAAAGTTGTTACATAAATTGAATATAATCATTCAAACTGAGAGTCAGATTCGTCACCCTTTTTCAATGACAAATTAGATGCAATTAAAACACTAAAAGGAATTAAATAAAATTATTACCTGTAAAATTACATCATATGATATGTGATGTATTTATTACGTGTGAATTATTTAATAACGAGCAGTAGTTAATTTAAGTAACCAATAAATCCAAATGATTGTACTCAATAACACATCGGGGAAGAATACGTATCGAATTACATATTAAGCTGTTTAGGCTGTAGGTAGTTAAAACGGAACATAAATACACAGACCCGCGAACAAACTACCTTTCTGTCAGTTGGAATCAACTAATAAACACACAAAATTTTATATTGTTTAATCCATGACATGGTAATTTATTAACGACAATTTTAATCGGAATTATACTACTATGGAATTCGAATAATTACATAAAAAAGTTCAGTTTAAAATTTGTAATGTTTGTAATTTCGCCCATAGATATAAATATAAGAAGGGGCTCGAGTCTCTTAGACTTCTCGTACCCTCCGGTGTCTAGACAACTTATCGTGTCTATCTAATTTTTATATTCTAATTGATTGTACGTTTTCTTTTAGAAACTTAGCGACATTGAGAAGCTGAAACAGCAGAAGGCAACCGGCAAAGCCCTCGAACTGAACCAGCTCGCGAAGATCGACAGCGAGCAGACTTTGCTGCAGGAGCTGGAGAAACTCAGGTTATGATAACAGGACGAACACTGTTAAATATATATTTTTGACATATTATGTTATGAAAATTTGCTTGTTGCGTCTATTTGCGTGGTTCGTTCAGTCTTTAAATGCAAATTCTCACAAAATGTCCTAATTTACTTATTTTTTAAAATTCCATTGTCTTTTTACAAACGTAATATAGTTTTACGTGCATTTTATAATGGTAAATAAGTAATAGTAATATTTCAAAAATTAAAAAAAAACCTCGACGCAAAGAACACCTCTAAAAAGGCAACAAATAGAAAATGTTTTAATTTCAATATGTAGAAGAATTTGATTCGATTATGCATCATAAAAAAAGGATTTTTAAGAGAAGTTTCCTGATTACGAATTGCGTAAATCTGGTAAATATTTTGTATTTGAAGACTGAGAGGATGACCTCTTTAACATTTATGGAAATTAAAAAAAAAAAAAAAAACAATTTTTCCAAATAATCTTTTTTATTGCAACTTGTTTGTTATTTCAAAGTTTTGTGTGTTTTGACAGAATTATTGTTTTTTTCTATTCAGTATATCTCATAGTTTACCGTCAAATATAAACATTACGAACAAAAATACGTTATCGTTAAAATCTTGAAATGAAAAAAGATGATTAGATTACTATCTGAACATATTTTCTTTTCATTTAAAGATTTTTCCAAAAAAAAAATTTTTTTTGTAAAACATTTAATGCTAAAATCTAAATTGATATTTTATATGTTAAGTTACAATAGCCATTTCAAATAAAATAAATTGACTTGCTTATGGATATTAGTCACTTCACCAACTACAACGTTAAGTGAAAGATATTGTTGGATATGGATATCTAATCTTGATCAAAATATTGGATAACTACCACTCTAGCTTAGTGGATTCCTACAACTTCGAATTAGCAACTTAATGGGTTTATCAATACAAAACAAAAAATAAAATGATAACTTTTAATTATTATTCTATTTCATTTGCATTTATTTAAGATATATATTTTTGTAACGTAATATAGCTTTCCTTGTCAGCCGGTATATTGTTGAGTTATATGTAAGAGCAAAGTGTTTAATGAAATGTTTGAAAAGTAAACAAAATAAAATTGTACGTGTCTTTCATTTAATAATACTTGCCTGATATTTGACAGTTAACTGGATATCTCTGAACAAAATCTAGCCCTTTTGCTTGGTTGATTATTTTCTAGAGTAAAATGGTCTAAACAGACGTGTTTCTGATGTGTTCCAGTACATTGAATTACGATATAAATATCAATGTGATTGTATTGCGAAACCTACGTGACAAACATTTTTCAGGAAAATATAACTAAAATACAATTAAATAAAGTATCATCCTCTCTTATTCTTTTTTTTTTAGTAATCCACACCCTTTTTTACACAGCGGTTGTCAACGCATCTGTAACTTTAAAAGTTATTGCTAAACCCACTGGGCTGTGCCTCGCCGAGGCGAACGCGCATTGACAAGAAGTTGACAACTGGTAAACGCCGATTGAGCGAGCTAGAGAGATAAATTTGTTAGCAAAAACGATACGCCCGCTTCATCGCGCGGGCCCTGGGGTGACGGCAGGCGGTTGAAGTGAAGACGCCGCGCGAATCGTGCGTCGCGACGACAAGCTGCCGGTTTGATCTGACGAAAAATAACCTTAATGATTGCTGCTAATTGTGATTGGTAGTCACGGTCACATATCATGTGAGCATATCTGTCAAGCAGTATTCTCATTTGTCACTCCTTTAAAAATAATATAGAATTAAGATTTACGGTCCGAAAAATAATAAAATATAAAATTGATTGAAACTTCGACTACGCCTGGAATAATTTAATAGACAACAAAATTTTCTATATTTATATCCCAATAAATACATAACAATATGTTCTATTTTTGTAATCGATTTTGGTAAACCATATATTTGCATTCGCACAGTATTCTGGATATAAATAAGAGGGTCCCCTTCGGAAGTTATTATTTACACCCGATAAGATATGGATAATTATTGATACGGGAGGTAGGTTTGGTTTACAAAGAACAGTCGGGTCCCGACACTCGGTGTATTGACACGCAGATAATTTACTATTTGTTTTCAATTCTACCGCTGTTACCGGGGAAGTGAAATTGTGTAATCAGCATATACAGCCGAAACCGTTGATATTTTGTGCGTGAAGTTTCGTATAGTATACAATATGGATAACTCTGATCGAATAAGCGAGATATTACAACCGGGTTTAAATCCTAGTGAAGTGAGAACTAGTGTAGATTCTGTGAATTCTAATGTTAATTGTAATAGTGCTGATGAAATGACGTCATCGATAGAGACAATAGTGTTTGAAAGTAATTTGATGAAGACATCCACGCAGGCCGAGGATTTAGCTGCCACGTGGGGCGGCCGATGCTCTCTGCCTGATTCGGGCAGGATGCGTCGTGCTCACTCATGGTCAGGAGGACCACCTGACGATAGTACCTCTGAAATAAGAATTTTAAGGGAAAGGTAGGTCTTGTAACATTGGTTTTTATTTGTTATGTTTGTAAAAAGGTATTTTAAATCTACCCACAATATTACAATGTTTTAAAAATATTTTGTCGTATTATTTTTTGCAGAAGTATTACAATTTTTATTGTAGATGGGACAATGTTTTTGTTAGGTAATTAACTGCAGCGTGGATATTTTGAAGTAGTGGCAATTTGTCAGTGAAGCATGATTAACATTATCTCCCGATAAGTGTAGTAAATAATATAGTAAAATATTGAACGTTTGTAAAATGTATGTAATTCCAGTTAAAAACTATACTGTCATAATAAACTAATCTATGTTAGTTGTTTCTCACAATAATTTGTTAGAATAACTTAGAACTCCGCTATATTAAAAAATATATATTTTAGATATAGAAAAATAAAAATTGCTTCTGTGTATGGATGTGTATACACATTTGTATGGTGATATAGTGCAACTATTCGTGTTTGTGTGCACATATTTTGAGAATCGCTCAGTTCGTTTTTGCATAAAAAAGCACGACAGTGGGATAAAACTAATTTAACCGATTATACTTAATAGATGGTTTCAGATTTCAGTATCCTGCAGGTTTTTATAACGAAGAAACAGCCTAAATATAAATTTACTTGAGCGGCTAAGTGGTGATATGATCGAAGCTGAAGAGATTAAGGCTAGGCGTTACCTGCGTTTTACAATTTAAGTCGGGTGAAACTAAACGTCTTTTTAAGGCAGTATCAAAACATGCTAATTACCTAAGTCTATTCACAATTTCTTACCCGGCTGACCCAGAAGAAGGATAATGTTTTGCACGCGAATGTTTCGTTCATTATGGCCTACTGTAGCCTGAATGGCTTTACCAATTTTCAAGATGAGATGTCATTACAGTTGTATTCTTCACCGGAGTTTCATAGCTAATATACCGTTGGCATAATTACATTTAGTAGGTTTTTAATTAACTTTTACTTGTGTTTTTTTTCTGTACAGCCTTTAAACAATGTATACCCAGGTTAGTGCGTACTCAGACTCGTCCACGGCCGAGCGCGGTTCGTCATCTGTCGCGGCGCCAGCGGCTGACGCTAGCTTCTCTGGCGCTGGTTGATTTCATGAGCTTCTGCTCCATGAGCATCATGGCGCCGTTCTTCCCGCGCGAGGCCACCGCGAAAGGACTCTCAGATACCATGTGCGGAATGGTCTTTAGCTTCTACGCAGTCGTCATGTTCCTTACCTCGCCGCTATTCGGGAAATTCGTAAGTACGTTATGTTTTTGCATGCAACGGTAGTGTAGTTTTCTTTAAAAAAAAATATGTGATTACTTATTTAATTTTTAAAAATGTTCCCTTTTAACCAACTAAAATTAAGTTAAAGATTTATTTTGCGAATTACTTTTTAATTTATAGTTACAATTTTAATGCCAAACATTAATTCGTATTTTAGATTATCAATTAAAAATCCTTGTCTGAATCTAATTGATGTCTAATCCTGAAGTCTGTCGTAGTTTAGGCTTTTCCCGGAAGCCATTTTATGCAGGCATCCAATAAACAGAAACCTAATAGGCTAACGTGTCATAGCAAACCCCCTCGCCCTTTCAATAGAGGCTTTCTCTTTCAATTATATGTCGTCAAAGATTCGTCAAATACAATAAAGTTGTTAGTTGTTGATTTGTATTCAAATACTATTATTATCTATTGTTTTTTAAATAACATTAGCTGATTCAACATCGTCAGCGTAGAAAAATTACTTGGAATAACCTTTCCTATTTAGTCGTTAAAATTAATTTAAAGTAAGCCTAACAGCTATTATTTTACGGCAAAAGATGTTAAGGGACCACAGTTTCATGATACAAAAAGGCTAATGATATCTTGCCAATGTTTCGTAGAAATGGAAATAAGGAAAAGAAAGGGAATGGGGCTTAGGTATTTAAGGCTTAGCACACACTACAATTTTTTATCACGCGATTTTATTGTCGCAGGTATGCAAAGGTTTATAGGCACGCACACATGCGACAAAAATATTGCGGTTATTTAGTTTTAAAATCGTGACAAAAAAACGCTGCAAAAAATAGTAGTGTGCTAGGCCTTAATGTGTCTACACTGTTGATTGTTTTCTCTGTCTACAACAGTAGGGTTAAACCTCATAAGAGTAATGTAGGCAATTCTTGACAATGGACATGAATCATTGTATATTCAGTGCAAAGGGTTAAAGTGTATCGTGGTGCTATCTGCTTAATGACATTGCGATGGAATATTTCAAAAATACATTCATTGTCGTATTTGATTCTTTGCCTGTCACAATGTGACTATAAATCTGAATGTTATCGGTGTTGACGAATGACTCATCCATTAGAACCTTACGTTCATAAGTTTTAATTCTTATGAGTGAGGTGCATACATAGTCTTCTTTATTTATTTATTTCAAATTTTGTACACAATATAGAAATAAAAAAACACTAGAAGGCGAGCTTAAATGTTGAAGAGTAGAAAACAGCTGACCCCGCGACAGTGAAATATTTTTTATCTACATTCTCACCCCTACAGACAGGTTAAAACTCATCTGCATACGGATATCAGGGTAGTAGTGGCCACTTAACATTACGTAGGTATACTGACTGCTTGCTCTTTTTCTGATTTTTCTGTTTTCTGTTTACAGTTGCCTGCGATGGGCGCTAAGTTTATGTTCATTTCGGGCATGTTTGTCGCCGGCGCTTGCAACGTCCTCTTTGGGTAGGCGTGATTATATTTGTTATAGTGCATAGCGGATTTATTTATATGTACGTAACAATATTGACTGTGTAAAATAATTTTAATCGACTAATCGGCATTTAAATTTATAATCGTTTCACAGTGAAGCGCCATTAGCCTAATGGGTTCGAATATGACATTCAACTATTGTCGTGGACCATCTCCTAGCACAAGCTTTTAGGCTTAGTTGGAATGGTAACAAGAAATATTGTAAATTATTTCAATAATCTGCAAATATTTTATTTGAAAAAAATCGTATACTTGGAACACGTCTAAGTAGTCATTTTGAAATGTAATTAATGTAGGCCGACCGCAAACTATTTTAAGTGTAAGGATTAGTTGACTGTAACACAATCTGCGCGTGAAACGTAAGTAGATTAGATTGCACACCACTCGCCCTCCGCTTTAATTACATCTTGACACCTTGATGGCGTCTTCTCCTTAATCGCGTTATGACCACGATCCTACTTACCTGTAACCTTGTACAATACTATAATATTACAACAATAATACGATGTAGGAATTTATAACCGTAATTATTTATTCTATAACATTTATGACGATTCATGGAGGTCGACGCAGAATAATAGATGACTTTAGACTGATTTTTGATGAAATCAAAGTAATGAATAGTAATTAATTTTAAAAATCGATAACTTCAACTGACTGTTCTATGACACTCCTTATCTATGGGATACGTCCACTGCTGGACTTAGGCCTCCCCCATTGCTCGCATCAATGTGCCATAATCGCCACGCTTGTCAGGCGGGTTGGCGATCGCAGTATGTTCCACCGTACTAAGAAAAGGACGCTGCTGCCCGTCCTCCGGTGGTCTTTTTACGTCCAGACTCAAGACAAACAGACATGTTCATACACACAAATGTTTGTCTTGTGTGGGAATCGAACACACGACCTGCGGCGTGAAAGGCAAGTGTCTTGCTACTGCGCCAACCGGTCAGTCAGAATATATACATACCTTTAACTTTGAATACACACCCTTAAAACTTAAGAGTCGAAGGGATGGGCCTTTTGATATTAATCTCCTGTCAGTAGAGCAAAACTAAAATGGAAGTTTGTTTGAAATGATAATAATGTAGGTATCTATTCGCAAATTTATATACTTTCTCATGAAGATTAAAACATAAAAACTATCATAAATCTAACCCTCGTAAACATAATTGTTTCATCAGCCATTCCTTAACGCCGACCGAGAAATGTTATGTTGCAATTAAATTGATTTACGTGTTAACTAGCAATACTCGAAATAACCTAAAGCTTTTGTAGTACACATTACACAAGATCCACTAATTTTAAGTATATATTTCGAACTTTGTCACAAATAAAATAGAGTTGCAATCTAAACGTCACTCTGTTCAGTGTTTTAATCTTCGCGTCTTCCTCCTACAAAAGTGATAGGCAGTATTAATAAAATCGCCGCTATAAACAGCAGTCAAATAAGACTGTCGACTTAGCAGCTCGGTTTAGCATACACAACAGGTAAACCGATACAGGTTAAAATAATTTGTAAACAACTAAAAACATTTTAATAATTCTTAAGACTTAATCACTATGCCAAAAAGATAAATTTCAAAGGTTGGTGTAGTTTTGTGCGATACGACAATTGCATTCGTTTTAATGTTTTTAAAATGACATTTCTTCCAGGACACTGGTAATGGTAGAGGACTCGTTAACGTTCACGGTTCTCTGCTTCGTGGTACGAGGCATGGAGGCGTTGGGTGCTAGCGCGTACTCCACAGCCAGTTACGTGTTTGTGGTGAACGCATTTCCCGACAGCATCGGCACCGTGCTCGGCATCCTCGAGACGTTCGTCGGCCTCGGCATGTCCGTGGGCCCGGCTATCGGCGGACTTCTGTATTCGGTATGAACTAATCGTTTGATATATATGATTGTAGTCTTTTTTTTATTATGGACATCTCAATGTCATATAACCGATCAGTTATAACCGTATGCCTCGATTAGGCATCTAAGTTAAGATGAATAAGGCAACGTGCAGTGGTAACTACGTCTAAGTCACTTTTATATTGAGGGCTTTATCGGGAACCTCAGCACGGGCCGTTACGTGAAGTATATACCTAATGGTTCCAATTATGATTTTTTTCGACTTTATTTTACCAAATTGGAAGGCAAATGTCCTCTATATCTATATATAAATAAAAAATCAATATTTTTATGTTTGTCCTCTACGCTAACGCTCAGATTATAATAAAACTTTGTTGTAAAACTTATGAGGACGCCCGTGGGGTTTCTGACTTAAAAAATCATCATCTCCCTGCCCTTTTCCCACTTGCGTAGGGTCGGCACAGTATGTAGTACTCTTCCGTATATCCTGGACTCTTCTGTAGTCCATACTGCAACTGGTTTTGGCTATAGTTTTACGGTCGGCCGCCTGCCTGACGCCAACCCCCCTTGGGAATATATATATATATATACTTATAAGGTATTTAATATGAAATTGTAAAATAGCACAAAATACAAAAAAATTTAATTGAATTGATTGAATTGATGTAGATCTGCTGCATCACCAATTTTGTTTTTCACACATAACTTATGTAGTATATCATTATCAAATAACAAAGATTTATAAAATGTAAATAAATTAATTTAAAAATATTTAAGACATGATGATGTCAAATGTCAAATAAAAATGTAAATTCTGACTTGAAAAATGTGAATAAAAAAGTATTTTTTGTTTTTAATGAAACGTTTTGCACTATGATTTGATATTATTTTGATTTTATATTGGCTAAAATATGTATAAATATTATAATTAAAATATTACTTTTATTAAAATTGATTTTTTGATGCAACATTAAAATTATATAAGATAATTAAGATTTTCTTTAAAAACAGGCATGATTTTAAATCAATATAGTTATATAAGTCGTGTTTCAGGTAGATCGGAGGATTCGGTGTACCATTCTACAGTCTGGGCGTGGCGATGGTGCTGACTGTACCGATTAATTTCTTCCTACTCTCAGATTGTGAAGGTAAATCAATCGAAAGTTTACTTTTATTTATTACAAATGTATCTGAACTTCTCTATTTCTATAACTCGAAACGACTTTCCAATGACTGTACAGAGCGAACAGAAATGTAATTTTTTCATGATCAATATTATTTAAAACCAGGTTGATTCAAGACGATAAAATGATGATGGTTGAAAACCCAAATAATCTTTTTTTTTTTAAATAAACGCAGACTATTGTCTGACTATTGTCAATTTACAGTTTTGGTGACACAGAAAATGACACTGTGGAAAAGAAAACGAATAGAATGACACCTCAGTCTTCATAATCGGCCAAGCCACTTAGGATATAAGAGTTCAGATTTAAGAGTTGGGCAATTAATTACATAAATTCATGCGGGTGCGGTATCTTATTCAACAGGCAAAGCGCAGAAGTGCTCATTCGTGGGACAGCTGAGGCTCGCTGTACCACTGTTTGTTGTTCCATGTAAAGAAAAAAAAAAACAATTGCGAATAAACTTTATTTACTACTGTAAATCCTTACAGAATACGTATCGGGTTCGAAAACTGCGTCCATAATGCGTTTGTTCAAGATACCGTCGATTATTATAACGGGTCTCGTCATAGTCATCGTGTCTAACACCTGGGCGTTCCTGGACCCCACTCTGGAGCCGCATTTGCGACAGTTCAATCTCTCCACCGAGCAGATTGGCTTGATCTTTTTACTGTTCTCTAGTTTGTATGGAATCTTCAGTCCGATATGGGGATGGGTGGCGGATAGGTAAGACAAATTCGAATGGAGATCTTCTAGTTGATGCTTATATATGTGATGTTTTCTTACGCGTATTTTTTTAGAGTACATAACCACTGGTGTATGATGGTGTGGGGTCTATTTCTCTCTACGATCGGACTGTTACTCCTGGGCCCTTGTCCGTTCATACCCGGATTGTCTCGGTGAGTGAATGGAATAAATAAACAAGTCCATTTATTGTATAAATGGTTTAATTACTTTACTATTGAGTTGAATAAGATTTACGCATGCAATTCGCAATGCAATAATATCCAATAGTTTAAAAATTGAAAAAACCTTACAGTGGATATTTTTTCTATCTCTGTTTACCAAAAGATATATGAGCCGTGAATGTTGTTCTTATATCAATAGTTTGTTTCAGTGGTCTGTGGCTCGATCTTGTGGCGCTCTCGATATTGGGAATATCAGTGGCGTTGACACTGCTGCCCACTTTTCAAGGAGTGCTCACAAGTTCCATGTAAGTAAAAAATGAAGAAAAAAAAGAAGCAATTGAGAAATAAGTACAGAAAAAAATACTAATAATATATTGCTGATCCATAACAATGACATGCAAATTCAAGTTTATCAAATTCCAACCGATTTTTTGGCATAAACATGTTTTTAAGATATTATTTTTACATGGAACTGTGATGACCAACCTAACAAACGTAACCTATAATCACGAGTATATTCTAAGCTTTAACACAATAAGACAAGCAACATATTAGTTCACAATTTGACACAATTTATAATTGTGAATAATTAGTTTAGTTCATAATTTGATGTCAGTTTATAATCCAGCCTAGACCAATTATGAACAAACGAGGTTCACAATCGGTCGGTGTTTTCCTTTACATCTGTTTACACTAGTGCCACACACACACACACACACACACACTGTTTGTACATCTTGATAGTTTAAATTAATTTATAATAACCGTTTGTAATTAGATTCGAAGGTGGTTGTCCAGAGGCGCTGGCGACGTACAGCGCGGTAGCCGGTGTTTGGTCGTGCTGCTACTCGCTGGGCGAGGTGCTCGGCCCGGCGCTGGGCGGCGCGCTCGCGCAGCGCTACGGCTTCCCGCTCTGCGCCACGCTCTGCGCCGCCGCCTGCTTTGTAATGGTACGATTATAAGACACTAGCTCTCATTCACTCACTTCGTTGAGCGTTGAAAAAAAATTGTATGTACAGAAAAGAACATATAACAGCAATCTGAAAAAAGGAGAAGGATCAACGGAATTCAAAAAATTCAGCCATCGACAGATGATTTCGCGGGCATAGGTCGTACATAGTTTCATACCGATTATAGAACCACAGTAAAAAAATATCACGTAAATAGAGAACATGGGGCGAAACGTAACCCTTGTAGCAAATCAAGAGTTGTACCATTAGAAAGGCTATTGAAGTATTTATATTTATATCTTTTGAAGCAACTTGTAGCTTTCGGAGGAAATAAATTAGTCGACGTTAAATGATTGAAAAAAGTTATTACAACTTTGGTCTCCCATTTATTCATTCTTTCGGTCATTCACATAAACACCTTTCAAAGGACACCTATGCCTTGAAAAATGCCGTCAAAGGCGGGTACGGATTCCATACAAAATAACCCATTGTTCTTGAAACTTGTACTTTGCACGTAGTAAAACACTTGAGCAGAACTAAGGAGCACAATGTGGGTGCTACCAAGAATTATTTATTTAGATTTTTTTTTTGTATTTAGAGTACGATTTACGATCAGTTAATCGTTGTTTCCATGATTTAAAAAAAACTTAAAAATACATCTTGGTATATAATTTAAAAAAAAAACAGTATTATTTCAGGCGATTGTTACACTAACGTTTTTCGCCCTGAGGGAATCTTCTAAATGGGTTGAAGTAGAATCAACAGGAGACTCCATCCGCACCGACACCACGTGGCACAGCAACTTCTGCACGCGCAGCGCCCCCGACAGTCGCACGGCGGAAAACTCGCCGCTGATTACACCGTGCTCTTGCAGCAATAAAAACGGTAAGTGTTTTCCTCCTTGCATTTATCGCATGCTAACTTAGGCTAACATTTTGCATATTAAGATTAGTTTGGTATAAACACCAAATTAAACAAACAATGGTTAATTAAAAATAAATTAAAAACAACAAAAATATGACACTAGGGAAGAATACGAATGGAATGGCTCTTTCATCATTCATTTAATTCATTTTTATTCTTTAAAATCGGTGAAGCTGATCCAGCTACATGAGAACACAATGGAATAGACAGACACACTTTTTTTGCTAAATTATGCAACAATGGTTACAGAATTGTTGATTCGGTATTTAACTAATCAATTTCCACTTCTTTTATTAACTAGCGTAACTTAACATGTTCATATTTCAGGTTACGGGTTACCTGGATACGGTTCTTCGTATCCTCGACAGGCCTGTTTGAGACACATAAAACAGAAAAAGAGTGGCTGGGCGAGCGCCAAAGAAGTAACCACATATTTTCTTAAATTTCAATATCTAACTAACGCCTATATAAAATTACGAAGACTACGTAATCGTAAAAGTAAAAGAACAAATAATGATGATCTCTATCAAAACTATCTAGGAAACGATGAAAATGATAACAGAAGAGAAGAAAAAGGAGCTAATAGTAATAATTCTGCCATTAATATAAAAGTTAACAACAACACAATGCATAATTGTGATCAAACAGATAGAGAGAATAGCTACTGCATATATTTAGACAATGCCATTTTTGGTAGCCCAGTTGTATTAGCAAATGTTAATTCAGACAATTTAATAGTGAAAGGGAACCACAACGGCCTGGTTGCTAAAGTGCAGACCATCGAAGACGACAGGAGAACGTCTGATGAGATAATAGAACATAATTTACAAAAAGTACACTTCTATGAACAGAACCCGGCATGCTCATCTCGTGAAGATATCTTTGTAAGTGTTTGTTGTTCCATACTAATATTATAAATAGAAAAGATTTATTGATTGCTTGTTCAACCACGTTCTTCTACCAGCGAGTAACATAGGCGATATTTTTTTTATTTGTAAGTTTTGTATGTCTTTACGAGCGAAGCCGGGATGAGGTGCTAGTTTATTACAATTTAGCAGAGCCGAGTCATGTTATTATGCTGGAACTTTTAGCGAGTTTGTGAACGTTTCTTTCTAAATTATTAATGATAGTCGTACATACGTTTAGAATAAATACATATATACCGGCAACATCAGATTATATTTATTATCAGGATAAATATATCCTGATGATGCCGGTACTTATGTAAGGTATGAAGAATGTATTGTAGTGTATTAATCTTCTTAATGAGTGTAATTTTTTTTTTATATTATTGGACATGTTAATTACACATTTATAGAGATTTTATAGGTTTACATACTTTGTAATCATTTATATTTGAAAAAGCCAAGAGTTTATAGCATTTTTTTATATCAGGGGGATTTTTTTATATTCTGGGGGAAAGACAGGGTTATGTGAGACTTGACTCACTAAAACTCCCTCGGTGGCCACCCTATAGTACAACTGGAGAGAGTTCCGGGATCGTCAATGGAACACACCGGAACCCTCTGCGCTGAGCTTCTGCACTCTGGGGAGATACAAAATTTCCTCTCGTGCCTACACAATGCCTACGGCATCGCAAGACTACGCTATGTCCTCCCTGGTTTGTTTCACTCGACGATCAGGACCACCACTCTTACCGCCCACAACCCCAACGCTCAAAGGTTTACAGCATAACAGCATTTTATATAAAATGTCACTAGTAATAATCGACTTATTTTTACCGGGAAAAGTTAGTTAAGGCTTCTATGTAATTGGATCTATTTTAATAAACGTCACACACGATGGCGTATCAATATATTAATTTACGACATATTTTATGGTCATATGAAAAAAATACGCAGTATTATGCGAAATATCTTCCATATTGAAAAATGTGTACTTTAGAAGAGTTAAAAATATAATTAACATAGATTTTGTTATTTCATATATATATATAAATGTCGTGACCTAAACCAGTTTTTTTGGAGCGCCAAAAAATCATGCAATATTTTTCATTGCAGGATGCATGTGACTGCAAAGATGGTGTCACTTACGTAAGAGGAACTGTGACAGTATCTTCTACAGGCGCTTGTGAAGTCTAACTAACTACAACTAATTTAGAAAAAAAAATCAAGTGTAAATTAATATAAGTTTTAATGGTTGTACTCAATATTTAAATTTAATAAATTAATATTTAAATAATAAAAGCCGACTTTTTTAAACACTCCCTGATGTTTTCGAATAGCAAAAATATTTCACATTTCGTATAAAGTACTAAGGTTGCATAAAAGCGAAGCGATCGATCATCCCCGATTCTCTGTTGATACGCATTGCGCTGCCTAACTGTATGACTCCTTCCTAAAAACACTTCCTGTTATATATGCTACCCTAGTAGAAACGACCTCTGCGACCGATCTCACGACACTGACATACGTAACTTCATATCGGTAAGAGGCCGATTACATTATAATATTTGACCTTCATCTAGATTATGGCTTCGATTTTGTCAATGAGTTAATGTTTCGTATAGGATATATGGAATCAGCTATAATGACCAAACTGCATTAAAAATCCAACCATAGTAACTGACCACTGGTGTTAATAAATAAGCTAAGGTTTTTGGCTGCTGATTGGATTTATAACAAGAGGTATTTATAGTCCTGTACTTTATCTAATGATTAAAGTGCTGGTGGCACAATTTCAAATCTTTCCAATTTCAAATGCAATAGCTATTTAGTTTGTTTGTGATACACATTAGATGGATCGCTTACCTTCCTACGTCCATAATCTAGGTTCCGTATCCAAAAGTCATTCACCCGAAACTGTAGCAATTATTTGCTGCTTTTTAATAGTTAGTAAGCATTCTGGAAAAGGATCACTCAGTAAAATTGCCCTATCCAATCGTTTCATATCGTTGGCGTGACGTTTCTTCACAAGTCTAACACCTCTTCTGTTTATATTCTTGTGTGTTATTGTAACTGACTGCTATTTTGTGTTTGGAATACAGAATATTTGTCATGTTGTCATAACATAGATATTTACATAAATTATTTTACCATTCCTTCGACTCTTAAGGATATAAAATAAGGTAGGTATTCCAAACCGGTAACAAGATATATCGCAGAATGATTATTATTATTATTATTAATTAAAAATTACAATGGCGTATAATTATCGGTTTAATTTTAATTTGCAAAGAGCAGATAAGATACCGATATCAGTTTTTAAAAAAAGGAACTGCAGCTAGTGTTTGCAGGCGGCGACGGTCTAAAGTGACCGTCGACCATCAGGTGACTGTTCATCGTTCGAAGTTCTCCCTGCTTCAGTTTTATTGTTTGTTAAAAAGTTTATTGAGGTATTTAAAAATTTTGTAAGAACTTCAAACAAAACCGTGTTAAATTAGAATACACGGATATTGATTTATGTCCCACGTTGATGACGTAGATAACAGATTCACCGTCCTGCTCTGGTGTGTTGGGGTTCAATTGTGCCGGGAGGACTTGACAATACAGAGGGATGGGGTGAAGTCGAGTCTACCACCCTCCTAGCAAGCGAGCGAGACAGATTATCAAATCTATCCTTTTTCTCCCGTTGGAGCGTATCTCTATTGATTCCTTATGTCCTAGTACATTTTGCCTTGATGTCGGGGGAAAACGGCTTTTCAATATCGGAACGTTTGTAACAACAAACGTTCCGATATTGACACTTGTTATTGACTTTTACTTGTTGACAAACATGTCAACAAGTAAAAGGAGTAAGTAACTTTCCACATTCAAAATATACTCTTTATTGTTGAGGTTTCTTTCTACTTTTCATAGTTCATTTCATAAAGGCTTATTTTTTGTAAAATTGATAATTTCTCATATTTACGCAAAAGTTTGGCGCTTTTTGAATAATATTTATAATCATATAATATATAATAATATTCTGAGACATTATCCACACACGGCCATCTGATCCCAAACTCAGCAGCTCTTGTACTATGGAAACCAGATACTGATATACGACATATTACTACTTTTCTAATAAAATACTAAATAAATAAAAGTTAATTTGTAAAAAGGTTAAAATCGTAGTAATACAAAATTATTTTAATTAGCGTTTGTGTATCTGGCGAGGGGACATACGCCCACAGAATCGATCCCTATTAATTACATTCAGATTGAATAAACCATAGTATGAAATACAAGACGATGATTAGCCAGATCATTTGCAAATACGCATCTGGACCGTCGTGTGGTACACGAGTTACTTTACGTTTTAATTAAAAATGCAAATAATTATTGTGTCTCTTTTAGTATTTGGTATAATTAGTGTTGTAATTAGTGAAAAATGTGATGGCATATATGTTAATAATAAATTTCATAGAAAAGAAATATTATCTAAAAACATCGATCGACCGTACCAACTGTCGTACGACAAACATAGACACAGAGTCTATTTCAGCTACAATATAGGAAAAGAGGAAGAAGATAGTTTTAATATTGCGTATATAGAAAGAGGAAATTCGGAGCACAAAGTGAAAGAAAACATTGAAAATGGTTTCGCCATAGCAATAGATAACACTAATCATAAAATATACTTCGGAGGCAGTCTTGGTATTTACGAAGAATCAATAAAAAAGGAAAATGGAACAAATAAGGTAATCGAAGGGTTTAACATTTGGAATATGTTCTTTAAAGAGAAGCTACATTTTATCAATTATCCCCAGCAAAGGTTATATAAATGTGAACATGAGGAATCCGGGGTAAAAGCGGTCCGTCAGAAGCATATCCATGAAAGAGTATTTCAATACGCCATAGACGGGCACGCAAATAGCTACATATCGAACCATACGGGATTGTATATGATAAAAAATGGTACAAGTGATCGTATTTTTATAAAAGGAATCAATAACTTTAGATGTATTGAAGTTGACAATGACGGTGTAGTGCATTTTTGCGGTCAACACGGTATCTATGTCATCAATACAGAAGATTACACGCTCGAGAAGATCGCAGAAATTAGAAATATATTCGGACTTACTTTTGATGATGAGAATAATATTATTTACTCCAATCCCCATGAAATCGTTAAGTTATTGCCCGGAGACTGTAAATAAAAGTTATTTGAATAATTTTGTTAATGACACCATTATTATAAATTTGTGGATGAGATTAGAATTCATTTAATAAAATAGAATTATATCAAAATGAAGTAATAAAAAATAAATGTAAATATACAACAATGTTTCACATTTATTTATTTTGTTTGTACTTTGTAATAATATGTGAAAGATTTAACGATGGGACTCGAGACAAATGTATTTTGTCTTTTTTATGACAAATTGGTGGTTTAGGGTTATTTGCATAGATATGTATGGGATTAAAAACCGATGCTTCATGCGAATTGTATTATAAAAAAATTGGTACTAAACTTTTATTGTTGTATATGTCAAGACGTTTAATATGATACAAAAAGAGACGTTGTGTTTCTTAACATAGAAGAACTTTTCTTTTTTTTTTCTTTTTGGGGGCCTCCACAAAAGAGGGGCCCTCACAATAGAGACTTCGGAAAAAAATGAAATTCTTGTTTCCGATTATATTTTTATATGTTTGTTGAATACTAAAAGAATCTATTTGGTGTCACAATAAATTATTCACTGAAAAACTCGACTGAAAAAAAATCTTCGCATTTTATTTGGTAAATAATTTGGGGCCAGGGGGCCTCCACTCCTTTGTTGTCCCGAGGCCTCCAGACCTCTAAATCCGGTTCTGAAGTGTACTAAAATTGTAGCACCTACTGCCTTACCTTTGTAAGAATAAAACAATTTAGTTCTTCTATTGTAAACTCACTATAGGATCATAACAGACGTACATTCATTTATATGTATGTGCTCACATTCTTTCTAACATAACATTTCACTAAGATTTTTTTCGAATATGTTATGTTTACGATAATCGCGGCGCGCAATATTAGCCGGCGGCTGTTTTGGCGTCTGGTTGTGTTGTTTGTTTCCACCAAACTATGATATAATACTTTACGTATCTTACTTTTATTCTTGAGATTGTATGCTTGTTTTTTGTGGAATAATGTGGCAAAAAAGCAATCGGTTCAAAAAAAACATAGGTTTTTTTAATTCGAACCGAACCTAAAATGACTTCGCCATTTTTCACAAATTGAAAAGCTGCAATTATCTCATAACTACTGTATTATTAAAATGATTACTAGGATATCGCAGTCATGTTTAAAGCTATTTTCATTAGTTCCAAATTTATAATTCTCATGTAGTAACAAATAAGTCTAGGATTTATTTTTGAACTCTATTGTTACATTATTGACACTTAGATATCAATAACTCATCTGTAAAGTACGTAAGAATAAATTCGATTATTTAATAGTTTAAGTCTTATTAAGTTGCTGCAATAGATTCACGAGGATCCAAATTAAAAGGTGCTGTTTTAGATCAGGCTCTAAGGAAATCCTAACAGTAACAAAAATACAGAATAAATAAAATCTACAGTTAATTAAATATTTTTAATTTAATAATAAATTAACATATAGTAGCAATTTTTCACGCATGAATATGTATTTTAAATAAGTTATAATAACATTCTAAATATATTTACCGTTTTGTCTTACAAAAGTCTTTGGTGACAATATATAGAACAATATATATATATATATATTAGAACGAAGTAAACGAACGAACGAATTTGTTACAATACTTCTCAAATAGTTTTTAAATTACGGTAATTTATACCATATTTTAATATTATTGAGTTATTTAAATTGCATAATTCCTTACTAGTTGCCGTCTTTTCATATTATTCGTTGTCAGAATAAAAATGAAATTTAATGAAGGTATTAAGTGTAGTATTATAATTAAGTATTTACCAAATCTCAAAGCTATCAACATAATAAGACGTAACGTAGTTAATTTAAATTTTATAGGACGGATTTTAAAATGCATTACTGGCACTAGATACAAAATGTAATAAGAAAACCTTTGTATTTGTCATGTATGAGAAACTTATCTTTACACAACTTGTGTAATTATTATAAAATCAAAGAAAAACTAACGACATTATATTATTTTCATTGGCATAAGTGAGATAGGTCTATATATTTAATCATGGCACAATGATCCCGATTTATGCGTAAAAGATAAGACTTCCAGGCCTTATTCTTTAGGGGAACTTTTAATCAGCTTAGTACAAAATTATGACAAGCCGATTACATACGCCAATAGGCATGTCAAAATCGAAAATACCATACCATATGGCTTATCAGCACCATTACCACATACCATTCTTCGAGAAGCCACAGAGAGTTTTTTATTTTGTAACAGAGTATGTACAGAATCGATCTCCCAACGTGGCATAGTGCCCGGGTTGCGAGAGAAGAGTACGGAATATAGCTGAGCTGGGGCGGTGGTTGTGCCTTCTTGACAGAAGTTCAAAAGTAGATGGTCGTTTACCGCCTTAAGCACTTGTACGGAACCACTGAACTGCTGATAGGTGGAACGATTCGTTATTGTACCTGAAAATAAAAAGAAATATTCTTAACTTTTAATTCGCCAATTCAACGCCAAGCCGATAGCAACTTTGGGACGTCAAACACCTCAGTCTACCTTACCTCAGTCAGAAACTTCGAAGAATGCAGAATGCAGTTGTTTCTGATTTGTGTCATCAAAACAGGAGCTTTTTGGATTTATACTCTCTTGATTATTATGGGGGCCGTAATATAATCAAATGAATATAAACTATCAGCTTACCTTAAATCGGTGACCTTTCAATATTTTTAAACAAAGTTACACATTAATGCGGTAAATTTCATCGCTATTTTTGTATTAGGTCCTACATATGAAATTAGCGTTTTGTCGTACTGACCACTTTGATCTGAAATATCTCCTATTTGGTTAAGAATTCCAAATTCAAATTTATAAATTCATTTAGCTGGTACATTTGA
Source organism: Papilio alexanor hazarajatica (assembly GCA_018246295.1). NCBI lineage: Eukaryota > Metazoa > Arthropoda > Insecta > Lepidoptera > Papilionidae > Papilio > Papilio alexanor. Next base: position 30,901 of record DWLR01000221.1, read on the forward strand.
GTTTTGAAAACAGTCATTCATT
>DWLR01000222.1:0-30908 GCA_018246295.1 Papilio alexanor hazarajatica
CCGTGCGAGTATCATGCTCAAAAAAGGTACTATTATCATAATTATCATAACTCGTTCTTGTGTGAGCCTCAATCAGTCATCAATCAGCACAAGGCGAAGATGATATTTTTCGTCAGTATCATTAAATTTTAACGATAAATGTTTATGGGTGACTGAAATTAATGGGAATAGAACCATGTACTAATGGGGGCTGGGAAGGCCATTGGCTGTTCTTACCCCCATGGCCTTAGGGTGATGGTTTCGGGGGAACTAATCGCCAATATAACTAGAGGCCAAGTAGGGAGCGCACCTGTGTTCCGGTGCACCCTTCTGGAGGAGTAGTAGGGAGGTTCGCCCTCCCCCACAGAGTAGGAGCTGCTCCGGCGACTAGCGCAGGTGGGGCCGCGGAAGTAGTGCTGCAAAGCGCTCCCGTAGTCCCGCCAACATGCGTGGGAGGAACACTGTGAGGTTTTTAGTCGGTGCGAGTCCGACGTAACCCGGTGTTACCCCCGCGGGGGCGGGTATGAGTAAGCATTTTCCTCACATAAAAAGGTACCGTATAAATATCTATTCTAGATAAGTAATTTACATATTGGTGTATTCAGGGATATTTAATTGGCGGGTCCAGGCGGGGCTTAGAAGCTCAAACCCTTCTCTAAAATCATCAGAATTCTTTTTTTCTGAATTTATACTATATAAAATGTTATGTGGATTTCTATTTACCTTGTTTCAATCTACTCTGTCAGTATATATTTAACAGCGCCATCTAAACAATTGAAAAACTGTTCTGCTTTATATTGCGGAGGGAAGATGTCACAAATATTTATTTCATCAGTTTCCATCAAACTATGATGTGACTACTTTCATAAGAAGGGTGAATAGGCTATATTTAAATTAGCGAGTACCATCTTTCAACCACATCATCGCTAAACATCAGGCGACTGTGGTCAAGTGCTAGTTTACTCCTTATAAAAAAAAGAAAGCTTGAACAGCATTGAAAGCGACATCTACATGACCAGTGGTTAAATAACAATCATGTGTTTAAACTAATTTACTTCTACCAAGCTTTTCTAGTTCCAGCGTTAATGGAAAGAGGGCACTAGCCTTAACTCATAACTGCGTATAGTAAACCCAAGTCAGTAGATGAGGCGAAGAACTAAGATCGGGATGAAAATATTTTTTCTTTATGAAAATATTTTATCCTACTCATATCCGTTATATTACTGGTTAAATATCGAGCGAATTTACACAAAATTTTCAAAACAAGAAGTAAGTTTTATCCGAAATTTCTTAAATTATATATAATTTATAAGCTCTAATGTGGTGGTAATTTTAAGCAACTAAACGAATATTTTACCGAACGATTGCTCTACTTACATACGTGATATAATTACGGTTGATTCTTAAAATGCAAAAAAATAGAAGTGGAATTGGCACAAAATAAACTGTGCTATACGCTATTTTTTTTTTGTTTCGCAGTAAATTAATACCTTGATAACAATAATGACGCTTGAAGATATTCGACAATTTTGCGAACAACTTTTAACAAAAGGCCTAGTAGAACGATATACTGAAATTGGACAGAATATGGTATTCAACTACATATTAATATGTAAGCCACGCATGCTTTGCACTTCGCGAACACAAAAGCTTTGGACTGATTACTTTTTTCTTTACCAAATTTATACGAGATGAACAAAAAATTAGTTAGTTTGAATTATGTAGCGTTTATCTAAATGCAGACTATCGAACGTTCTGGAATTGGTTTAATACATTGGATCTTTTACGTCTCTATTAAAGTATCCGTATCTAATTAGGTCAACAAGGTAAAAATACATAATTCTTAAATACTATCTTAGCAATTAAGTACTTAAAAAATAAAACTTATAATACAGCCAGGTATGATCATCACACAGAAATTTTAATAAAAGCGACGGATTTATGTTTTGTGAGATCCACATAATGTGTAACCTCTCATCATAAAAACTCTATTACCATTTGGTCATTATTATCTAGTTTGGGTTTCATATACGATATTGAAACGATTTAGCTTCACCTTCAGTGTTTAAGTTTTCGCGCGCCTTTGCGTATTGCCATGGTTGTTTTCTGTTTCACTTGTTGCGCTGCTAAAAGATCCATAATTTCAAGATCGTTTCCACGGAAACGACGTATAACTTACTCCATTGGTAGTTTTGCATATTCATAGTCACGTACACGTGAAATGGATGTTGTTGGTTTCATTGAACAAGCATGCGCGATGCAATACGTCAAGAGTAAAAATCAAATTTGCAAGGTGCAGTGATTAAAAAAGGTGTTTTGTGTAAAAATGCTAACAATAACGCGTTATTAAGCTTAATGTGAGTATGTTATTTTGTATATAGAAAACGTGCTAAGGATAAGTCTTAATAATATTGTTCGATATATTTGTGTAATAATAAAATTGAGGATTATTTTCCGTGACGTTTTTTCAATAAAAGATATATACGTTTCATTAGATTTCCTTGTGATAAATAATTTGATATTTCGTAGTGAATATTTGTGCCAAGACGCGATGTTCTTGTCAGAAAAATTGATTTTTTACCCGGTGCCCGAAGTCCAATTGCATTTTGCGCTTGCATTCTACGAATTTATGTAGTTGGCCTACTTACCTTTATGTGACTTTGGCTTTTAAAGAAGTAACATTAAATATTTTTTTGGCAAATGTTTGTGTAACGCAGATTGTTTCTAAGTAGTAATATATGTTTAGTAATATATATATATATATATGTAAAATTTTCCTCTTCATCGTTTTGAGGTGCAAAGCGATGTAACAAAACATAAATTTACACGTTTTCCAAAAATATGATTTTTACATTTCTTCAATTTATTTTTTTAACTGTTTATATTTTTAATCCAAACTATACTTTTACCCTTTTTACAGAATTTGTTTTAGATTTCGGGTAACAATAATTTTTAAGAATTTGATATGTCAACTAATATATTCTATTGTAAAAAATAATAGTTTCACAATGGAAGAAATATTTAAAAAAGGGATGACATATATTTGTGCCATTTTATATCGGTTATAGGGTTGGGCCGCCTTTCCTCTTTTCTAGACAGCTGTGTTAATTTAAATTAAACAATTGATATAAGCATATAAAATGTTTACCTGTAATTCTTTTGCGTCCTCTTGTTTGTCTTTATTTAGAACTATAAATAGCGCAAGACCTTGTCTATATGCAAAAATAAGGTTATGGTTTTAAAACTTTAAAAATGTTATATTACTAACATTTTATTTATATTTATAACCAAACGTAATCATCAAAACTAAAACTACTAAAGTATGAGTAGTATATTTAATCAAAACAAATATATGCCTGGAAATAAACAGTTGATTTCATATAAATAGGTTTCATATAAAATGAAGAGAATTGTGAAACGCAGCCAAACTACATCTAGAAGCTGGCCTAAAGCCACCCCCTTAGTAATTGTGTATCAGTAAATTTGATTAAATTGTTTTCTTTAAATAATTATGGTCAACTTAATTATGATGTTAAAGTAAACAGGTAAGTAAGGTATTTTATCAATCATGTTTTACAGACTATATAGAACATATTTTTAGTATTAGCGTACCTATTTAGTTAATATAACTTTGTATGGCACCTAGGTTCACCAGAGTTTGGTAGATCTAACCGTTTTCTGCAGCAGAATAAGTTTATCAGCTTAACCTGGAAAATATAATCAACTTAAAGAATATGTAAAATAGAGTTTTTATAGTTTTCGTCTAGAAATTGACTAAAATATATGATATACCTCCTTTCCTTTTTCGTCTGTAGCTTTTCTTATTTTCTGGATATTTTATTGATGCAAGCAATGAAACGTTTTTAATAAATTAATTAAAATAACGGCTAGTTTCAGACCCGTTGCGGTACTGCACGTCTCGGCTCCCAACGCGCGACTAGAAGGCGGCGGTTGGCACACAGTGACCAACCCGTTAAATTGCGGCCGTTAATCACTCACACTCGTCCTGATGAATGACCCCCAACGGGTCTGAAACTAGTTGGTGCATACACCGGACTACACGCGACTTTAGCTGATATTTTAATAAATGCTTAACTTAGCATTTTATGATCCATATCCATCCTTTAAAGTGTAAAAACTTGCCTAGAAGTGAAAACAGTGTAAGATGATAGCGACAATTAGGTTACACCTGTTATGATCTTGAGAAACAGGGAAACTTCGTTTTTTGATAGTTTTGTATCTTAACAATTTTTACGATGAATAAAAGAAACACACGGGACCACATACAAGAAAATGTATTAATATAAAATGCAATACGCTACATATTTCGACCCGCCGAAACGGGCCATAAATAACTCTTAAGATTCCGTCAAGTTTACACATTGACATCGGAAACTATATACGAGAACATAAAAACGTATAGGTCTATGTTATTAATGGGAAATATATGGTTAGTAAAATTAGACAAAGATTAGATAGACATGAACATTCGCACAGCTAGGTAGTATAGTAGGAAATATAAAAAAGACGTCGCTTTTATTTAAGACCAAAATGAAAGGAGCTATTCTTCTCGTATTTGTTTAACGGACATTGAACATATATATTTTTATTTTAAACTATTTCTAATTTATTACATAAAGGTATATGTTAATGATATATAGTAAATAGTTATACGTCAATTCCAAAGTAACAACTAGTGGTGTAATTAGGGTACAAACGACAATTCGGGTAAAATTCCCCGTTAAAATTTCACTCCCAAACGTGCTAAATGTTTAGGAAACAGACAAGTGTTTTGTGAATAATTATTAAGACGGCGCTCTGGAATTAAAACATAACCGAGAATCTATCTCTCAAGTTTTATTCGTTTTAATATACCTTACAATCAATAGTGTTCTAAAGAGACACAGAATAAAAAATTTGAAATATAACATCGCAATATTTTAGACACAGACATTAATATTTAAATTACGTACATTAAAAACTACTATTACACAAATTGAATTATACAATAGGGTAAATGACTGAAATCGTTATGGCTGTATTTGTGCATAACCACATTATAATAATCTTAGATTTATTAAATTTAAAGAGTAATCCAAAACGACTTCAAGTACTTCACAATTAGTTTCCGTTACATAATATTTGCTTAATATATGCCTTACTGTAATACTTTAAATTTGTATAGTTATTAAAAAAATGATCTGTTTTTTTTTTCAGAGAGAAAAATACGTTACAAAATAATAAAAATATGGATAGTTTACAAACAACATTATAAAGATTAATCACAGATATTTGTGTTAATGAATGGGCGAGTTTTGATTGGGTTTTATGTAAAAATGTATTATAGAAATCACTAAGGGCATTTAAAAATTTTTGCATCTCAAAATTAAACAAAAACGCGAATGTCAAATACCCTATCATAAATCACTATTCTATTGATACTGATAGCACTGCGATACATGTCTACGGGTGGCTGAACATGCAATCATTTCTGATATTAACAAACTTAATGGTACTAGGTCTAAATAAAATAAGTTTTAGCTTTAGAATTTTATGTAAAGAAACGATCTCAGTTCAGCCGTCCATTTGAATGTAGCACAGCAATACACCTTGTCAAAAATGTTTAAATTGCATCAACCTACCGATATAAAAGCACAGTGGAATGTACTGATTATGAAGCAAGGCAACTTAAATATATTGCAAATATTCTCAACACCGATAAGTACGTGTATTGCACTGTTTACATTGCAAATACATTAACATTAAAATAAGCAAACAAAACTTTAATTATCAATGAAATATACGCCATATATTATACAATATATTGCTAAAGAGCTAAAGGAAAAGTAATTAAAAAATAAATGTATTTCTTACATGCTAATTAATTGAAAAATGTACCTTATAAAATGTATGTGTAATTATAAAAAATCTTTAATCACAAATTCAGGTCAGGGGTACGAGAGATTATCTTGGTGGGCCTGACGCTTCTATCACAACATAAACATACCTCAATTTTTATAAATATAATATTAAAATTGGCGACGTTAAGAAGACCCATAACCAAGGAGCATGCACGTATGCATATATGTTAAGCATGTATGGATGTGTAAAAGATGATAGAAGTGTCATATAATGTCTGGGCCATAAGCTTGAATTTACTTCTTAATATAATAAACTCGCATTACCACACTGTCTAAATAGCCGTAAAAGGCTGATTCGAATATTCAGAAAAAAAAAACAAATATAGTAAGCGGCAATAAACATTGCAAGTCGCTCTGCGAAGCCAAAATCACCAACCAAGCCGTTGTACAATATTTATATCCACTTACTATACCTGTCATGTAACAGAGACAGTATTAACTATAACCTAAATTAAAACGAAAAAGTAGTTTTGTGCTAATAAAAATGCCCCTTTTAAAAAGCTTGCCTTATTAATAGAGAAGTAAATAAGCAAACAATATAAAAAGGTATTCAAGAAATCATTTTGCTGCAAATTCTTAATATAGAGATTTTAAATAACTCAACTTTTAATGTTGGAAGAAATTAACAATAATTTCTTTTTGTAAATTGCTGTTGAAAGAATAAAAAAATATTGTGAAATAGATGTAATTAAAAAATAAACAGTAAAAGCTACACTCTATAAATGTTAACATTTTCCATAAAATAATTAATCTTTAAACAATGTTATAAAATAAGTAGATTGCAGACGTAGAAGCATTTTTTAAATTTAAGATAATAATCATGCTATCCTTAGTAAAAAAATAACAATTGGTAATTAATGCGTGCTTCTACAATTCAGTAGGTTCATACGTATATCTATACACAGTTGATTCTTTATCACACAGCCGCAACTTTTATATCAACATTTTGCTATCATTTATTTTATATATTTATATTAGATAAACGCCAATATTTTTTTCTACTCAGCTACTTACATGTAGTTGTTAGCCCAAGTGCATAAGAATACAATATAATAATATATATGTATTTAATACCTAATCACATCTATACCTTGAAGCACATGTATACACGAATATTTCCGTAAGTTTTCAATACCATATATTAACTATTACATATACTACATAAACATATCTTGAATAAACTTATGAATCACATTTTAAATATTTCTTAAAATTATTCACAGTACAATTTCCGATGTTTTCACAAATAAATATACAATCTTATTCATAATACAAAAGCTCACAATGCAGATTTACAATTTTAAGTAGTTAAAATAGCCACGTTTTCAACGAACATTTTAAACCAACGGAAGTTATTGTGGTACATTTATTGTCTTCAAATACATAGTTAAATTTTGTTATGTCAAGAAATTTATACAGATAAATAAATACATAACAGATTAAAGACATTGTATTTTTACATACCTTTCATATGATTTAAATTGTACACACAAAATACTAATAAATTTCCCTAATTATTACTCATTAAATAGAAACCATTCAATTCTAAATCGCTAACATTTTGACAGTTCCTTAAACATTTCGAGATTAGTGTACACTTAAGAACAGTGCTTTTCTGATATTTATGAAAGGCGATATTATAAGATTGCGTCGAGTTGTATTATGAATAAGACACAAATAATTTTTTTTATGAACGGGTATATAAATTGGTACGAAAGACAGGAGAACAATATAATATATGAGCATATTAACATCGATAAAATTTAACAAAAACGATCTATTTATAGTTTCTATAAATTTTCTGTTTACGTCAAGTAACATGAACTTTTGACACATGACCCTACTTTGACAGAACAATAAATATGAAAACGACACGTTATATCACATATAGTGATTCAATTATGAACTTGAATAGTACTTATACTTAAGAACCAGATAATATTTTCATTCGGTTAAGTTGTTTCATGTGAGTATTTATCCATATTATTTTCTTATATTTATCGTTTATATATTTGTTATCCATGAACTCAATTCACAGAGTATTGCTAAAGATTTGACCAATTGAAAGATTTAAAAAACCCTAGGGCAAATGAGTTAATTTTTACTATTTTGTTAATTTTTATATCTAAAATAGTAGTGCATTTGGCAATTTAGTGCAAACGATTTTCACTATGCATATTTTATATGAATTTTAATGAACATATTTTAAGGGTCTACTAATTATTCCGAAACTCCATTTAACATGGCTACGAGTTCCGAGAAACTTCAATGTTAAAATTTGTCAAATTCGGGAAGACAACAGCATTGGCCCCCGGCATCCCTAGAATTACTTAAGATCACAACGATTCAGTTTATGAAATATCTCATTCCACACCAGTCATTAGAAAAGAAACCCCGCTTTCTTACAATTTATTTAAGTAGTCAGTAAAATTTTTGCAATCGTACTTATGTATTATGAATAATATCAAAACGCATAAAAAAATTCGAGGGACTTTATTTATTTATGTCAAAATTTTGCTATAATGTTGAGCTTGTTTTGATAACACTATTATTAGAACACCCTGTATCCACAAAGTCTTTCACTTTGTCGTTGTGAAGCAAAACTATGTCAGTCGTAATTCTATTAACTTTCTTTCGGGTCTTTCGAAACTTTTGATATCTTCTATGTCGAATCAACGTAAAAATAAGCTGTAATTTCAATATCAAATTATTTTATTTCAAATCATGTTTTATCTGGAGTTGTCTAAAGCTGTGGTAGAACTTTAATATCACATCCATATTAACATCGAATGTACGATGAAGCTAAACCTTGGACTTAAGATATTTCGACTAAAAAATAGCGACTGTGTTTCAGAATCAACTTGTCAATAAAATTAGGTTTATCAACGCCTCTACACACTTAGTGTATTAGAATTGGAATATATAATACATTTATAACGATTACGTATTCAATATTGGGAATATAAAAACATATCGTTATAAGGACAAAAATGTATGAAGTTTTCTATAACAAGTGTGTAAAGGCGTAGAAGCTATAATCTAAATGAAACCCCGCTGTGAACGACAATAAAGCAGACATTTCCTTACAGATACAACAAAAACCCGTAAGGAATACCGCGGGGCTCACGCCATCGGAATGAAAGAGTAAAAAGACAGCTTAAAATAAATCGACGCTTATGTCAATATCTTAAAAATAAACACGTACAAAATAAACACAAGTTTTTGTCAATATTTCGTAACAGTCAACAACCGAGATGGTTTGTCAATTTGTTGGAGTGAATAATAATAAGAGAATGTCGCTGAAGTTGAAGCGATAAAATTTACCAATTTACAATGACTGTTTCGAAATATAGGCATAACATCAGGTAACGCGACGCACATCCTACTAAGCTTAAACTAAGGTTGTGCTGGGCGTCGGTGGGAACATCTGCCGAACATCCCGCGTTTCAATAAATAATATCTCACGCGATGTGAAATGCGATTTGACGATGGGCGCGCATGCGAGCGGCTGGCGCCCGCGCGCGTTCCCGCCCGTCGGTCGCTACGATAACGATGGCACAACTTTAGCGCACGGCCGCTATGCGACCGCACGACATAAAAACAAAACCTCTCTGTACACAAAGCTTACAAAATCTTTTACACAATAAACAACGGCAAATATAAAATGTTTTCATATTGCAACAAAGTACTGCAACGAGAGAGGCCAAAACATCAAAGAGTTTAAACATTTTTGACGCTAAAAATCAATATAAAAAGAATTAAAAATAACTTAAAAGCATTAGGTGCAATGAGTGTTGACTCGGCTACTGATCGTAGCGATATTCTTTGGCTTGCAACGCTCTGTGAACTCGTGCATCCCCAGGGCGTGCGCTACATGAACGGCATAAAGCTAAATGAACGACAAACTAGCAATCCTCATACAATTTAAGCATATCACAAATCAAATCAACCTGCAAACATAACCATATTGAGAAATGAAAGACGCGCTTCAGTGTGTAACGCTTCTAAACAAACATTAAATGGGATCGCTTGTGTGTTTGGCTTAATGTTGTCGCTTCTGGGGAGTAGCAGGTTGGTTAGCAAACTACGTATGGCGTTTAGCGTGGAGCGCGAGGTGGTCGGAGCGCGAGAAGCAGCGCTCGCAGTAGCGGCAGCGGAAAGGCTTCGCACCCGTGTGCTTGCGGTAATGTCTGGTCAGCTCGTCGGACCGGGCAAAGCGCCACACGCAGCCTTCCCACGAACACTTGTATGGCTTCTCGCCTGTAACCACAAACACGAAATTTGTTAAAAAAAAATTTACGACCATCTTACGAGTTGCACTCTATTATTACAACTATAAAACGAAACCAACACAAAACAACTTTGTCATAGATATAATTATCGCGGATTTATACGGGCGAGTATGCGTATTAACCCACGTATAACGTGAGTTCATACTTTAAGTCGTCTGAATTTGGCCCATTTCGGCTACATAGTCATTTCTGCTAGAACATAGTTGTGACTAAAATATATTGTTTAGAAAGATTTAAAAATTTAATACATTAGGTGCTGGCAAGAGAAAAAAGACGCTGAAATTTATGATGAAAAAAAAAAATGCGCATGCACACATAGATATAAATTTCACAGAATGAACATAGTTGCGAATGTGAGGGAACCAAACCATACTGTACAAACTCTGTGTGTAATCTAAATTTGATTTCACTATAGCAAAGATGATTCCAAATTAATGAATGTTTATAAAACTATATTTTGACTGAATCTGAACACAGCTCTATCCGAAACTAACGCGTTAATATGGCGGTACAATGCTTTGAACTCCCCTCCTGTATGTAATGCGCGGTTATCATATTTTTATTTCGTGATATTTTTAACTTGGAAGTCGACGAAACGACGTATCGTTTTATTTCTTAGATAAAATGAGAGCACAGTAGCTAACTTCATAAATGTGATCCCACCAATCGGTGCAAAAAAACAACTGGCCGCAAAAACATTCTCAACAAATTTATTTAGCGCACGCGTATGATGGGCTTATTTTTTTTTATGTACAATGAATGAGTAGCAATGATTCATTTCGTTTGATTTCGTTGTCAACAAACTGTTATAACGTTGTATGTGGTAAACACGAAACGATTTTAATTCCCACGGATATTTCTCTGACACATAACAGACAAAATAAGTAGTTATTGCATTTCAAGATTACTACTACTAGTAGTTTTATGTAAAGATTCATTATATATGTGAATGTATAATCTTAATATTACATATTAACCATACGGGTAAAATAATGTAACAAGATAAATCTAACTCAATCTTGAAAATAACAATTAAAGATCTTTAAGCAACCGGTAAATTAAAAAAAAAAATAGGTAACATTATATTCATTTAATAATTAATTGTCAAAGTAAAATAAAATGGAATGCAGACTGTTAATTGTAAAAGCGTAGTGGAACAACGAGTACTAACACAACACGCGATGTATAGCAATTCATTTGATGTAAGATCAAAGAACGTATTATTTTAAACTAACAGTCGTTGATTGACTATAGTCTCCTAAAAGAAAACAATGCTGTACTAAGCTTCATAGGACCCTATTAAAATATTTCAATGTTTTTCAATTTTTCATCCTCTCGTTCGATAACTTCTTGTCCAATGGACCAATTCCTATTTTCCTGTTTTAATTTCTACTTACATACTCTCTACACTTAGGAACTCTCGAGTCCTGCACCTTTTTATAAAATTCTTTATTTCTTTGTAAAAATCTAAAAACCTTCTTTCTTTTTAATCATAGGGCACTTCGTCAGTAGGTGTTTTCGCCCCGTTTCGGTATGGCAAAAGTCTGTAGTCTGTTTGTAATTTGTCTGTCTGTCTAGTGCAGTGGTCGGCAAACTTATTAGCCAAAGAGCCAAATATGAACATTACAACAATTTAAAACAAAAATTGGGATCCAAATCTGCTTGTTTAGTAAACTTTTATAACACTAAATAAGTAGTACACTAAATAAAACTAAGTTTCATGCTTAATAAATATTTATTAATGCGAATAATGTGCTTGCATCTCCTTGGAAAGTTTGAATAAGTCAGGTTTGTATGTTTTTTTTTAAACTTAGGCATGATTCCAAGTCCTCATCAATAAGACGACTTTTCAGTTTACACCTGATAATGTTCATGCTTGAAAAAGATTGTTCGCATATATATGTAGAATCGAAAAGGGAAAGAACAGGAAACGCGAGCTTTTTCAGATGATCGTAAGAGTGAGGAATACTATTCCAAGCGTTGAAAATGATCATGTCTTCCTTCTCTAGGTCATTCAAAGCAGACCACTTGTGTTGTGAACTAAGGTCACATTTTTTCTTCTCCAATATTTCCAATTCAACACAAAGACGTTCTAATTTAGAGCGCCATATCTCCTTATTTTTTAAATCCAGCAACTGTATTTCAAAGCTACCAATGTCAATTTCAAAAGGAGAAAATTTCAACTCGGTTATCCTATCATTAAGAGGATTTTTGACAAATGCTAAAGTTGCTCTGCTGTTTTTAAATTCCTTAAACCTGCTGAGAAATGCTACCCTCGTATTTAAAATTATTGTTTTAAAATGCAGCAGGCACGGAAAGTGAAACAATGTTTCCTTTTCATAATCTTGAGCAAAATGAATATTGTTTTCGAATGTTCGTACTTCTTCTAACATCGAAAAAATTAAGTTTCCTCTCCCTTGTAGTTTACAATTAAGCTGATTTACATGAGCCGTAACGTCTACCATGAAATAAATCTTTTGGATCTACTGATCGTCTGTTAGTTCTGGATAGTGAACGCCCTTCTCAAGGAGAAATGCTTTAAATTCCGAAAAAAGGGACGCGAAACGTTTTAAGACGTTCCCTCTTGATAACCAACATACCCTGTTATGGAGCAGAAGATCCAGCATACTCACTCTCCATTTCACATAAAAATTCTTTGAACTGGCGATAATTAAGAGCTTTAGCTAAAATGGACTTGATAATGGTAATCACACTTTCCATAACTTTACAAATTTCATCCGGAAATATTTGCACACAAAGCGCTTGGTGAATGACACAACGGTAAACAATTATCTCGTGATTAATTTTTTCTTTCAAAATAGCAACAAACCCTTTTCTTACGCCGGTCATACTTTTGGCCCCATCTATTGAAATCGACACAATTTTATCGAGGGGAATATGATATTTATCCATACACTCAATTACAGCATTTGCGATATCTTCTCCACGCGTCTGACCTTTGAGTGGCAATAATCATAAAAGTTCTTTAGGATCTTAATGAAAATTGGTACACAGCAAGATTACGCGATTGCGCATATGATAGGTTATATAAAATATCTGCCGGTTTGTCTGTCTGCAGATATTATTGAAAATTGGTATAGAGCAACAACACTTGATTTCCCACATAAAATATAAAATGTATTTCTGACTGTTTGTCAGTATGTCCTATTATGACAAATAGGCCTCAACCAATGTTAATGAAAATTGGGTGCTTAACTTAATGACATCAGATTTCGCAAATAACAGACCATATTAAATATCAGTAAGCGATAACCAGAAAAAAAATTAAGAACATTATTTTGTATTTTCCTATCCTTATCTCATGAATGTGCGAAGCCACTTCCAATATCTAGTTGGAATATAGATTTCAAATTTATCACCATAGCATGTTGCTTGTTGGACCGTATTGACTATGGACAAAGTGGCGAAATATACTAAATCGATTTTCAGTCATGATCAGGGATGAAGACTCATCCGGTGCATCATACCTGTAGAAATTTAGAGGACACTTAGAAGCTTTTGGTAAACAACTAGCATTGTCGGAGTTATAGATGCGATCTTTTCGCTGCATACAAAACGATTTATAAACTTACCAGTATGTGTCCTCTTATGCGCCTTGAGATGCGAGCTTTTAGTGTAGACTTTATCGCAGGCGGGGAACTCACAGCGATGGATGCGGCGGCGAGCGTCAGCTGCAGACGCTGAGTTGGCGGCCTGACGGGCTACAGGCGGCCGCCGGGTCGGAGCGGGGCGCACCGGCTCTTCTGAAACCGACGATGTTTATGGTAAGACTAGACATAGTATCCTAATTGTCAAGTGAATATTTGCTATCGTGCAGGATGACGCATCAACACATCACATGAACGGAACTAACATTCTAGTACAGTAGATGAAGACGACAAGGTACCGTAAGGAAACTGTACTGCAATGTCCAGCAGTCGATATCCATTCTTATTACGAAAAGCTGTTGTAAATACATTTAAAAATTAATTCATAATTTTTTTTTTTCATATCACATACTTCTTCTACAGGACGTAAGCCCTAAGTATTTTCGGTAGAAAATTTTACTAAAAGAGACTTCATTTAATTTTTTAGTAAAATTTCTTGTCTCCGATTTTTAGGGTATTTCGCCTGAATGTGATGCTAACGGCGGATGCCCTCTTTTAAAATCTAATATTTTAATACTTTTTAAAAGTTTAAAGAATTCAACTTTTGTCTATACAAATAATATTTTTAGTATATATTATATTATTATCAGTTACTTATAAACTGTGGTGCAAATGAGTTACAATAACCTAATTTATTCAATATTGTGAAATGTGTACTTCAATTTACTTTATTGGAGTATTTTGAAAAAAAAAAATTACAACAACGCGGTTCAGGAACGTTACAGAAGCGAAAACGATATTACTTATTCTCTATTGGTTTTAACGTTCAGACAGTGTCAAAGTCTTCCTCAAATCTTCTATCTATTACAAGTATATTATTTATATCGAAACATGATATCTGTGCCTTTGATTACATCTAACCCACAAATTTAATATGAAAATATTTTACGATTCAAGGGATTCGATTACTTTATATTGGACTATTTGATTATTTGATAATATTTTGATATAAAGATAAATTCTGAAAGTCATAATTTCATAATTTTATTAATATATGATGCAAACTGCATATATTTTTTGTTCGTATAGATAGTTGTATACATGTTATTTATCCCACATCTAAACTTTGGAAAGAACTTATGAATTTGCTCGAATACTTACGCGGCTTCTCATATTTCTAGTTTCAAGAATATTGTTTAATTTAAAAGTTGAAGTATTTATTCGCGAAGGCCCAACAACCGAATAACCTAAAAAGTTTAACCCGCTGGCATTGCATGTACAAGCGTTTTAAAGTTTCATACGAGTAAACAAATGCAAACTTCATTCGCTTTAAAAGTGTGTTTTAGAATTCCGAAATGAAAATAAAAATCTACAAGTTTTGTAGGATAAAATGTATAAGTGAAATATTAGCGACTTAAATCTAGGCCGAATCATGTCATACTAGATAAGATGTTTGCCTTTCATGCCGCAGGTCACGGGTTCTATTAGTTTGTCTTGCATCTGGGTGTAAAGACCACCGTAGGACGGGCAGCAGCGTCCTTTTTTTAGTACGGCGGAACATACTGCGATCGCCAACCCGCCTGCCAAGCGTAGATAATGGCACATTTCCCAAAAATGATGCGATGAATGGGGGCGGCCTATGTCCAGCAGTGAACGATCATAGGCTGCGATAATGATGATGAGTCATATGAGAACTTTTGAAGACATTTATTGACCAAATAGAAACTTTCATACATGAAATCCTCGATAGCCACAATCACTATTTTTTTTTATTAACATCAGCAAACAGTCGTCCACAGTTGGACAAAGGCCTGAATCCGAAGTAATAATTGCAGCAGTGGATTTGCGAAACCTTGGCCAGTTCGGGTCTACATTCTAGCAAGCTAGGTAGGCCGTTTTGTGCTGCGTCGTCTATACGTTCTTAAACTATTTGGCCTCATCGGCCTTTCATTTTACGACAACTGTGTCCTAACCATTGCTAATGCTACTGAATATGTTTATGGATGGTTAATTTTAGATTTTTTATTTGCAGAAAGTCCTTTGTCTTTGTATTCATTACTTATGTATTTATAACTGGCGGTTCGGACTTCGTGTTGTCCGGGTTTTGTATTGCACATAAATAATAAAAATACAGCCTATATTATTTCTGGATGTATACAGAATATAAATTATGGGAGAATTTTTAAAATCTGTTCATTCATTTCTTTATTACAATAAAACGACCTTTCGTCAAATACAATAAAAAAAACATTTATAGAAAAAGGGAGGCCAACGAGCAACAGCACTTAACATTAAGTGAACCGACGCCAATGGACATCCTCAACACTAGAGGAACTAATGTTGAAGAAAAGCTTTTATTGCATAATAACGCGTTGAAAAGGTAACCTAGTCAATACATTTAAAATGCTGCCCATTAAGTTTTTAATTTTTCTTCGCTAAGAGCACCTAATTAATTATCATTGCACTTTCTAGACAAAATAACTTTGATTTGTCTATTTAATAACAGTTTCCAACTGTTATTGAAACAACACAAATATTTAAAGTTCTTGTTATATGTACTTTAGTCTAATACATTTTATAGAGATGAGTTAGCGCTATGTCATCATAATGTTTCCAGGACCCGCATAAGAAATTTAATTGCGCGGAGTTCGCGCCCGACCAACCCGACCCTCGTTTGTTAGGAGGAAGGGAGAAAACGGACTGTATCCGATATCGTTCTATATATTCCAGGAATTGAATTGTTTATACTTAAAGATTAACACGGGTGCGTTTTTTTTTTAGCTTTCTAAGCTCTTATTTAAAGTTTACAAAATAAGGGGTAAGTTTTTTTTTTCAATTAATAAGAGTTGCGATGCAATTCTTGGGAAAGTATGCTAGGCATGATTGAACGATAGGATTATAACGAACGATAAGGTAGCGTTCAAAGGAAAAAACGTGGTTTTAAAAAGGATGTTGTAACTAGAATTGTGAAAGGTATGCTTCGGTGTTTCGACCATGTTGAAAGGATGAATGAAGAGAGTAAGTAACAAGACAAATCTTTGTTGTAGAAAAAGTAATATGGAACAGATTAATGACATCTTAAACAAAGGCGATATAAGGTGTACCCATAATCGACGAGTGCGTAGGCGTAGATGTAAGCATGTCGAAGAATCGAGAGAGATATACCAGGGTCGCGCCAAGTGGAAATTCATAATCTTAGCCTACCCCTCTGGGTTACGGGCGTTAGTGTTATGTTTTATGAGATGTTCCGTGTTCGCGACCCCAATCCGCTTCTAATTTCCTCTTGCTTTAGGTACTTACTCCCTTGTAAATCAAAGCAGTAATTAACTCTGATTTATGAAGATTTTATGGGCAACGGTCAACATTTACTATCACATAAACTGATGACTCGTATGCATGTTGACGGATCAGGGGGCTAAGGTACTTATGCAAAAATCTTCAGTATTCATTCGTAACAAATTTTAAAGTGATCCTGATAAATTTTATTCTGTTAGTTTTTAACATTTTTGTAACATTACATTACGTCTGTTCATCATACATCTGTTCTGACTTAAGTATGTAAAAGGTTGTGGTATTTAGTGTTTACCTTGATAAAATTTACCCCCAGGAGGAGTTAAGCCTCCACCCCTCAAATCACAAAACTGGATCTGTTACCGCCGCCTTCTTCCGAAACATCGTAATGGTATTAAGCTGAGCGATATGCCAGGTTCGATCATATGCAAATCCGTGAATAATGTCTTCGACCCTCGGTCTCGGCCGTATTCGTATGAGTTTCATTTATGTTATCAACATATCATTAAGCCTTATGTGTAATTTGTGAATAATAAACAACACCGATTAGATAAACGTGTTAAAAAATATGGGGTTAAATAAATTTTCGAACTTCGATATGAACAAAAGATATAAGCATATTGTATGAGAATTCTCTAAGCGGTCGATCGTCTGTCTATTGTAATTATCGACGGTGAAAACGGGAAGTAGTAATGAAATTTACGAAGAGGCACAAAATGTAATGTCACAGAGATTGTCGATGGCAGATGCGATGTACTCTATCATATAAATATATGTATCAGCACGCTACTGTCACAACAAAAAGGGGATATCAACGGTGGATATTACCGATAATGCGTAAGCACAACAATGGCGGAAGTCGCGTCATGCGGTACAATTGACTATTAAGTATAATAAACGGATATCTCGGAATCACTGAATCAACACATTGGAACATTATAACATGAAACCAATTTGTTAGTGGACGGAATACACTTAGCTGGTGTAGCAATACCAGATCCTCTTTTTGGCAAGCTGATCGGCAGTATTAGTAAAATTAAACGCTGACAATCTTGATACAATAATCATAATATCAATAAGTTTTATAATAATACGATTTTATACAAATGCACGTATGAGGCAATGATTTTTGCCTTCTACTTGATATAGTAGGATAGTGGGAATATTAAAATAAACTGAAGAGAAAGAAATTGTTTTCTAACCTTTAGGTTCGTCAGAATCGCTCTGGGGTTCAGTCTTCACCTTGGTGACGGTGACCACCATAGGGGTTGGTGATGGCTGCGATATCGGAGCGGAGGTGGTCGGTGACTTCGCCCACTCTTCCTCCTCCTCCGGCCCATGACGCTTCCCTCCCGGCTCATCTCTGAGGTACTGCTCCATTTCATAGCAGGTCTGAAAGTTATTGTAAACATATGTACATTGTTTATTACTTTATGAGATTTACTGATATACAATTATCATTACGAACTTTATCGGGAGTAAACACATTACACTAACTACAATGATAACATGAGTAGTATTCGAAAGTTATCCTTCGAATTTCATGATTTAATTTAGGATTTCAAATAAATCTGAAACAAATTTCACCTAAAACAAAACATTAACTATCAAATTCAATCCAAATTATGTCTTTATTTATTACTTTCCAACAACGCAACGACAACTAGGATATCTCTACCTTGAAATTTGGAGGTAAATCTCAGCCAGTACAAATAAATAGGAATTTTAACCGTGACAAAATCGAGGACGAGTTATTAGCTATCATTAATCAGACAGTAGAGTAGAGACAACTTAAGTTTCGTTTACAAGGATATTCAGAATGATATGCTGTTTATTTTCTATACACGCAACTTGTTTAAAGTGGCGCAATAAATTTCAGAAAAATTCGAGAATTTTAGTTAAATACTTTAGATATTATTTTAGATAGTGATTATACAGTATGTAATTATCACTAAAACAGCGTGAGCAAAACAAGAAGTATCTAATAATTGATTTTAATAAATGTAGTGTTTCACTCAAAACGAGTACATACATTGTAGGCATATATAATGTACTAGCTGTTGTCCGCGACTTCGCCCGCGTGGAATTCAATAGAAAACAGTGTAATGAATACACTGTTTTCTATTGAATTCCATGATATATGTATATCTATATTAATGATGACATTAATATAGATATACATATATCTATGTCGTCGTCTTGTCCCTTTCCTCATTATTTGGGGTTGTGACTCCTCACTTTTTATGTGAGGAAAAAAGTATATCGGCTATAAATTTTCCGAACGGCTGCCACTGATGTCAAGTCAGTGACTCTCTTGTGTGGTCTCTTGCACTGACATCCATATTACCTCACCCTGGCTGGTACAGTAACTCCAATGTAACCTGTTACTTAAATATGTAAAGGTAGCTTTTAATTTTATTTTATATACTTAAGGAAAACTAACAGCTGTAAGCCATTCAAAGGTTCTCACCGATAAATACATATTAACGAAAAAATCGTATCGTAAAAGGAGATTAAAGAATATAAATTAATAACAACTAAAGAAAACTAAAACTACACCAAACTAAAAAAAAAAACTCAAAAGTAAAGTGAAAAAATATATAAATATTGATAATATTAAGGGCCATTACATTTGACGTCAGGACAACAACTTTCCACTATGTGTGTGCCTCTTTCGTCTATTCAGCCGTACCGATGAATTCCATCTCCGCATTCGTAGCCATTGAGGGCTTTATTTATCGTTCCTTCACTATGTATACACATCTCAAATGCAACTCTCTTACATGTAGAAGAAAAACAATTTAACAAAATGTAAATTACAATACAATTTTCTTACAACTTTTAATTTACAGTTCATAAATAACTGACACTCTCATTAACGCGTTTTTCTATATTACATTGTGTTTGTATTATGTGTTTAGATTATATTATCGCTTTATGTATATAATCAAGTCATTATATGTAATAATGATTTGCTCTTTTTTGACATTTAAATAAAGCTAATGCATAAATAGGTTGGCTTTTATCAAATATATCTAAAGATATATCCATAGATTGCTTTTTAATTAATTAAACATTTTATAACCACTTATTCTAGACGTGTATTGAATATTCATTTAAATAAACAATAATTGTTAGATTTTTTATGACATTTATGAAAATAATAATAATATGGAATATATAATATGGATAATAATAATAATATTTTCTGTGTCTAAAGATAAATATGCGAAAACAGATATTTTTTTAACAGCTATTAAAACGCGTCAGATTTTATAGTAAACGAAGTACAAAAATAGTGAATTCGCAAATAAAATTTAACAGCATGGACAACAATTTTCGCAATAGCAAGACTTTTTGCTGCGTTGAATTACACATAATTGTAACGCCAGTTAGATACTCATTCGCTGAATCATGAATTTACTGTCTGCTTTGCATTAGGATAATTAAGAAAACTATTCGGCGTTAGCACTGCACATACAATATGAGCAAAGCAAGTCATACTAGATGTAAAACAGATAAATAATCGCTTAAAATCTTTGCAATGCGTTCTTAAAATTATGATTACTTAAAAGAATCGACTGATATAAGTGATGTTACAAACACTGCCAAACCTAATTCTTACTTTTTAATATAATATTATTAACAAAAAAATCTCTGCCAGTACGTATTAGACTTGGACAATAAACATTTATAACATCTATATATAATTTACCTATAATTCCAATTTATTATACTCGGAATCATTTTCGAAAATTTCAGAAAAATGATATATTTTTATTGTTTATCCCATCCTCTGTACATTAAAGCCGCATCTATAACTTTAGCTTGTTGCAATTGTCTATACGCAGCGTTCACTTACCATCAGATGACCTTCTTGCTCGGAAAACGAGCACCTTTTTCGTCGTTATAAGCCTTATCACAAATACATTAAACCCAAACAGGGCTTGTCTTAAATCTACCAATATGTCAATTTTCGGTATATATTCGGAACTCAAGGCCATTCAAAATTAAATGGGACTAACTTGAGAATAGGTAAAATAGGTTCACAAATTCCGAAGCTTTTAATCGTTTATATTTAGAATGTATATTTATATGTATAAAAACAGACGATATCAGGCAATACCGTACCGCTACGTCTTATTTTAAGTTTAGATGAATACGATTAGGATTAGAAAGATCAAATGGTGATTTGATTGCCTTTACATGGTGAGGGAAAATTGGTTTCTATTACGATAGCAATAGCGCTCTGTCGAGTCTGTTAACGTATACGTATTTGTAATAATTTTTTTGCAAGTGAATAGAGTTATGGGACGCTAGATTTAACATCATGAGATAAAATACTTGTTACCATGTTATACAAAAACTGTACATGTAAATAATACATACCACCACAACCCACCACCACCTCAGCCTATGATCGTCCATTGCTGAACATAGGCCTCCCCCATTGATCGCATCATTGGGGAGGAAATGTGCCATTATCGCCATGCTTGGCAGTTGGGTTGGCTATTGCAGTATGTTGCACCGTACTAAAAAAAGGACGCTGCTGCCCATCCTCCGGTGGTCTTTACATCCAGACTCCAGACAAGCAGACATTTTCATGCACACAAATATTTGTCCTGTGTGGGAAAGGCAAGTATCTTACCACTGCGACAACCGTTCAGTCAGTACATACCACTAGTTTCAAAATATGTGCAATTTTACTAACAAACAATTGTTTTCTATATTCAGTATTTATAGATAATAAATTACAAAAGATAACACTGAGCTTCGCCTACTACGCTCACGTTTCCCAATAAGTTCAATGCCCTGCTTCAAGGTTATAAGTATGTATCACAAAGGTACAGGGCACAGCGCCTCTCTAACCTCACTTAACGGTACATTCTATAGTTAACAAAGTTAGGGACCGAGTTTATTAAGTGGATATAAATAGCTTTTATCCCATTAACACATGGTCTATATTCGTTCGGCAAGGGTTTTTTTTTATCAAAAATTCGTATTATATGAAGTTCCAAAGATGAAATTATATATCACGGCTCACGATATTTATAGATTGATTTGGTTATGTGTCTCTTAATGTTATTAGACGTAGCATTTCTTTATTCAAAACTATTGACATGAAAAAATTTTCACCACAATATTACCAGGAAGTTTTAACGAAGACTTCTTATTTCATATTAAGCTTTGGACGAAGTATACAAAAGTAAATGAGTAGACGAGCTAGTAATAAATATTATTTTCTATAGTATATATAATAATAATGTAATTGTTATTAGCTATTCTCGTTTCAGTGAAAAGTTCCACCAAAAAAGGAACCACAATTTGATTCTTACCTAATTAGCAATTAATAATACACCTTCTGCATATCTAACCGTGAGATTGTAAACAACGTTATTTTATAACCTCACTAGTCATATTATAGAGTGACGTGTGAACTAAACGAATTTTTCAAGATACCAATATAACATTTGTTCTATTCTTCAATACTCGTCAGTTCACTTTGATCACCAAACACAAAGCTATAAGTGTATCTTTTGTTAGCATTCGAAAATCTAGCTCAAAGTTTTAGAGTAAAATATGAAACCCCAAAGCGAATATGAAAAAAATGAAGCAGATTTTATTTAGTAAAAAGCTGTTCGACGATTGGCGCAATACTTGAAAACAGATAAACTTTTTAGTTTTTAATATGTCGTCGGTAGTACTCTGAATAAGGCTTTGAGAATGAAAATTGGAAAAGATTCTGTGAAAATTCTTCGAAAACCGAATGTGCATTTTCCATAGGATTTTTTAACTAAAAGAACTAAAAAGCGAACCTAATAAAATAAGTAAAGCGACGGTTGCGAGTACATTTTATTTCATTGAGTTGTGCTCGTAAACTACAACCAGACAAGGATAGTTAATATTAAAGAAAAATCGAAAATGTTTACGAGTCACTGCAATCATAAGCTTTATACGCAATCCCGATTTTATAATTGATGATTATACTCATATTCGTAGATACATAAATAGATTATGATAATAGTAGCTTTATATTATATTGCATTTTATTTTTATATTCTATTTCAATATTTTTATTCTCTTTACATATTTCTTATAACTTTTCACAAATTTTTAAACTAATCAATAAAAAATTAAGTATGTCAGTTTAAAATCAATACTGGAATTGTATCTCCGTTCATATTTATTGAAATCCATAAAATTTGTGAGTGCTTAAAGGTATGGTACCTTTAACCACCTAAAACTCCGATCAATACAATACGATAGGTCTTATCTTGATTTTGTAAATCTTCCCCTTAAATTTAAGGGGAAGTCGTGGGTCGCATGTTATTTGCATTAATTTTTATCATACCAAAAGCTCGTAGGCATCGTGAAGATGCCTCTTCTACGATTCCAGAATATCCATCACAACTGCTTTTCTTAATTTGTCCTAATACCTTCGCAAGACGTGGCTAATTTCTAGGCATCTTAACAGCTGGCAACAGCCTACTCTTACTTTAAGGTGTATGACTACTTTAATTTGTACACTTTAACGTGAATTCCAGCAAAATATGGGCACCAGGACCTTAGGAAATGGAAATCTACACTCTTTGCCTGCCCTTTATAGTCGTGAATTTATATATTTATTTGATTTACTACAAATACATCTTAATCTCAGATATATATAAATAGTTGTATGGTTAGATCTTTCCGACCTAGATCGCTACCAGTATTGGTACTATCGTTTCTCGTAGCTCATAACGTCGCTCGTCACACATGGTCACCCTACATAGCCGAGGTTTCCGCCACACTCGTCTGACTTTCACAACTGCCTTTCGCAGTTTTCTCGTATTTTCCACGCTCAACAGAAAAAGTCATTGCTATTGTACCGACATATATGTAAATTAATTCATACGGCGACAGGTTCTTGCGCATCACACATCAATCAATATTGACTAGATAGCTGCAGCATAAGTGAAACGTTTAGTAGGTAATCGTTATCATAATTCCATGTGACTCCACATTTACCTTTGTAATGTAACTATTATACAAGGCGATGTTGCCTGAGTTATACGTTCTTGTCCTACTAAAATATCTTACACCTAGTACCAAATTAAGTCACGCTAGCTAGGTTTTGTGTTCAACAATTTAAAATCAATTGATCACTGACAGTGATGCAATTATATAGTTTCAGATTATTTATATGGCACACAACATACTTCGCAGAAGGCGGCGAACGAGTAAGCGGCTCAGGTTATGTTAAAAAACTACCACAGCCCGTCATCCACTACCGATCACCTTTCGCAACAACGAGAAACGTTATAGATGCATTGTGTGCCCTCAATTAGATAGGAGAGTAACTAAAAAGGTGATTAGATGATTCGATGAAGGTATGGGGCTTGCGGCACCTCAAACTTTAGATGAAATGCAGAAGTGTAATACTAATTTCGATCACACGCGTTCATTCTGTAAGATCATGTTTACAGGTTAAGCCCATAGCTTATGTTATACGAATGGGTAGACCATTCGTGTAACATAAACTAGGGCAGTTTCAACCTCCATACGTCAGTATAGACTCGAGTTTTTTTCTTTTTTTGTTTTATAAAAGTTACATGTTTTTTTCGCCACGCGCCTATAAAAAAAGTGCCTGTGTTTAAAGCGTAAAGAATATCTACCACAGAGCAGAACAACTTAATATCAGATGAACCGCTTGTTCGTTTGCCACCTTCTTTAATAAATAAAAAATATTCCCGAGTGTCAGCCGAAACACGTGACGTGCGGATATATTTATAGCTTTTTCTCGACAGAATTATTTCAAACAATCTAACCTACATACAAAACCTGTCATGGATACACATGTCATGAATCAAACCACTACTGCATTTTGTAAACATCAAATCTAATTTGGAAATTGTAAGTTTATATTATGTATTGCAGCAACAGTTGTGAATCTAATTTCAGTTTGATGGACGTTATTTCATGTAAACATTGGCCATATTCTAATCGATGTAAAGAGAGGACAGAGATAGTTTACTTGCCTATATATTCAAATTTGAGTAAAAACAGATTAAATTATCTATTTTTTTCCAAATACAAAACCGGCTTAACATATTATTATTAATCATTAAAAATATTTATAAATACTTCATTTATAATTATTTTTTTTGACATTTATAGCCACTGTTCTTTTAGTCTTATTAAATGAAACAGGGCTTGTCTTAAATCTACCAGTATCTGTTTTCGGGAGTCCCCCGGTTTACATTTGGATATCACTGGGTTTAACCTTGGGTTCAATACCGTTCAAACAAACAAGAACCTGATTTATAAAAGTCGAAGTTCTGAAGTGAACAAAAAAAAAACACAAGCGATTTGAGAACATTCTCTTTTTAAATTTTTAATAAAATATGGTCAAATTTTGCCCTAACCCTAAGAAATTATAGCATGAACACTCTCCCGGTAATTACATCGGCCTTCACACCGGAACACGGTTAACTTGTTAATGGCGAATGCTATCAGGGACCTAATGTACGGAGCGATTTTAAATTTGTTGTAGGCATTCGTTAATTCTAAATAGCAATTTTAAGGTGAACTCTTCGGTAAGGCGAAACTTTATTATTACATTTATACTATTTACATGGCGATGAATAGCAGTGAAGTTATGATGTTCAAGTTTCCGAGATAGATACATTCGTATATAATGAACATGATCATTGTTACATTTTTTTTAAAAGAACTATATTTACATGTAACCGACGAGTACATATGAGTAGATGTATGGATTTAAAAGAGACGAGAAAGGTGGGTCAGGGTCGCGCTAAATGGAAATCTGTTATCTCTGCCTACCCAAGAGGGGTTATGGGTGTGAGTGTTATGTTATATTGCATGATATTAATAAATGAGAATAAAAAAACATTAAATGTAATCTTACTGTATGAATAACTTTGAGTAGTTCATTACAAAAATTACCTGCTGTTATTTCTTCTCTTGGTAGGTAATTTTTTGGTACCAATGATAACAAAAGTTCTAATTCGGAAATCAAATAAAACATCGAAAAGTTTTACGTCAATATCAAATTTACATAAGACCTTTACAATGTTTTATTAGAAAACTAAAGTCCCAGCTATTGGCGTAATGTTTACTTCATACCTACCATTAAATTACAGAAATAAATTGCTCACATCTATAGCTATATATTATCTATCACAGGACTAGGTAGCAACGCAGCGCTTCTTATTACTATTGTAAACATTACTATGGCTTGAGAGACGTCGGACGCTAGTTAAATTAGTGCTTAAAAGATACGTGCCGACTTCTATCTCAAAGTTATGAATCAAAATAATGGCGTTGCTTAAATGTGTCACTGACTATTACGTAAACGATTTTTTGGTAAGCTAATAAAAGAATTCTATGAATGCTTAAATGATTTAGTAAAAAGATGCGGTACCCGAGATAATACAGCCGTGATCTCACCGGCTGTCAAGTACGACGTTTTTAGTGCTGAAACGATTTTAGCGAAAAGAGGCCGAGCCATTGAGGGCACTTAGAAACCGTTTGTACTACAAATTGTTAGCAACACTTAGCGCTAAGCGGTCCATAATTTAACTGCTGCTTGCGTAAAGTAGTATTACAAAAATACGTAAACCGCAACTAGGCCGGTAACCTGTATTTAATTAATCTAAGATTACATACGTCTAACCTAATACTATAAAGCAAGCCATTCTTGTATAGACTAATCGACTCTTGTACAAACTAGTTTTTCTGTGACATGAAGCTAGAAGTCTTTCTACGAATTCTTCTTGAAATATCTTCCAAAAAAAAAAAACACGATCCTACGATGACAACTGAAAACAAAGCGAAGTGCGGTCCACAGTTCCACAGCTAGTCTTGTTTGGCTTGTCATTTTTGAAATTTTTTCATAAAATACAATAAACGAAAAATTTCATCTATTTTATACAATTATGATTCATCGATTTTATATGTATTTACGTTACTGTATTTATGTGTATGACATTAGGTATACAGAGTTAAGTTCAGAGTACCTTACAAATTGTTAAAGATACGTCTTAAACAATCCAAGGGCAAAAGAAGATTAAGGTCGATGTTGTGTTGGGAGGATTTTTGAAAGTTGCCTCGTTGTACCTGTTTTACTGTTGCAATTACTGCTAACCTACTTAATATTTCTTTATTTTGAATACGAAGAATTCACATGTGCAATACATACGAAATGTCACTGTCCCACACTAAATGTCACGCATGTGATGACTACTGGAAGTGAACCAACTGAACGGACCAGTGGTCCATCTTCAAACCTTTTAATTAAGACACTAAAGTATTTTTTCATTCAAAGAAACTTGATTCTCTTAAAAGAGAAATCAAGTGAACGTGCATTTGATGTGACATGTAACGACCGCAACTCAAACCATGTCAACAACAACCAGAAAGTAAAGATTTAAAAAAATATTCCTCAGTCCGCCCAATACAACAAAGTACTTGTCAATTAAACTATACGTATGAAATGTATACAATGTGTATAAAATGAAAACAAAATTAATTTAAATATTTTCAATTCTTCGTAACACGGTACAAAAAGTATGATATGATTTTCTACGTAATACTCTATCTGTAACTGATGGTATTGTAAATTTGTTAAGTCCGCGCCGGAGAGCGGCATCAATATTAATGGAATCGGAAACAATTCTGCAAACGGTAGCAGTGCGAATTAGGGACAGTAAACAAACTGGTACTCTCGTCTAATCCATTTTCCTCTGTACAGTGGACTTGTGCGACTTTGACTCCGTTGATTAATTAGCTTGAATCAATCTCTCTACTGAAGGAAAGTGGAGTAATTTCCTTTGCAAACATTTAGTCAGATTTACGAAGATTGTGACTTGAAGTTCCGTGCATATACATTTTAATTACATTAGGAGAGGGACATGCCTTTGTGATACGGTATTACGTAATATTATAATGTATGCTTTTATAATAAAAGAAATTGCCTAGCTATCTTTTTCACTTTGATTTTTTTTTGCTATAGTAGGTGGTGTTGACGAATTACCACCGTATTTGTCGTTTCGTTTAATCTATGGTCTTTAATGTTTAGAGTAACGTATTATTTGTTTGCATTCTTTTGCTATTCACACAACTATTCACATATATTTCGATTGCGAGACGTGTAATTAAACTTTTGCACTTAATTATAAATCATATAAGTTTACAAAGAGACTTAATATGATATTTTTATGGGCGTTGTCTTCTCGCAAAGCGTGTGCTTCGGTAGAGATAACCAATAAATATTTGAATGCCTCTGTTCTTCTTGCAAACTTGTAGGTTGTGAAACGATTACTTTATTGTTTATTGTACACTTCTTACTATATTATATCTATAAAAACAAGCATATCAGGTAGGTATATTTCATCAAAGAGTGGCCAATTTTATAGACGTTCATTTTACATCCTTCAAAACATTTTTTCACATTCAAATATGTACATTTTGACATCAATTAAATAAACTGATCTGGTTGGCGCAGTGGTAAGATATGCTTGCCTTTCACGCCGCAGGTTGGGGGTTCTATTCCCATCCAAGACAAACATCTGTCTGCATGAACCATGTCTGTTTGTTTTGAGTCTAGATGTAAAGACCACCGGAGGACGGGCAGCAGCGTCCTTTCCTTAATACGGTGGAACATACTGCAACCGCCAACCCGCCCACCAAGCGTGGCGATTATGGCACACTTTCCTCAATGATGCGATCAACGGTGGACGATCACAGGCTGAGATGGAAATAAACTTCACATGAGGAAATACTGTTAACAGACGAAGATATTAGAAGTCGACGAAATCTTTGCGATTTTTAATAAGTAAATTAATGTTTATGGACGCTTGAAATAATAATTGTTTAACGGCAACACAGTCGCTTTTACGAAGCCTTGCAGCAGACGAGAATAATTGAAAATCGCTCGGAGTGTAACATACGTAACATGTATGGAAGGATATATTCGAAGAACACGGTCATATGTGTATTTTTACACGAACAAAGTGTATACGAAGCAGATGTTGAGAGAGTAAATATAAAATTTAATCCTTTAAGCATTTTAATTTGCTATATCAACCAATTATATTTTACACTAGATGTGGCGGTGACTTCGTTCGCGTGGAATTCAACGATTAAATTTATTCTTTTTATTAAGAATAGATTTTTGTATTTTTTTTTTATTGAACCAGAGGATTTTCTATCTGATATTGTTTGTTACATTAAGTGAAGAAAGAATATAATAAAATAAATATGCATTCACTCCCGTAAGCAATTATGAATTTCCATTTTGAATATAATACATAGAATAACGGCACCGTTAAGCTTTGCGTTAACGGTGCCGTGTTAGTCTACAAGAGCAAGATAAAAAAGATTTCAAATAAAATGCGTTGCGTAATACAGACGAGTCAACTTTGTATTATTATGGTATTTTTGTCGGTGAGTCATCAATGAAGTTTGCTCATCTACTCACGTTTAGGGTTTATACAATCGAGATACCAATATGAAATATAAATGTAAAATTGTGAAATATTTACTTCAGTAATAAATATCTGAATAGAAAGTAAACTTTAAACTTAATGTGCCCTCAAGCTTTCATAGAGAAAAAAAGAAAATTAATGTACCAATAATGAACAAAAGCGTGAAATATCATGTATTTTTACAACATTGATAATGCTTAGTGTAGTTTTTTTGATATGATAAAATGACTCATATGTCAACACGTGGTCATAAGGTCACATGTGCTATTCTTTTGAAGTTGTTTTTACAAACTATTTCATCCATCCATCATTCCAGCACCGTTTTAGAGCACCCAGCGGACGTTGTTCTAAATTAGAATGCAAATCGTAGCATTAAATACAAAATAAACGTTCGTATTCTCTCAGTGGCAGCCCTGGCAAGCAAACGACCGTCGCCGGGTCTCAGGCAGTCACTGCGGCACACAATTATACGCCCCATTCACATGTTATAGCCCGCATACATCGCTCGCCGCCCGTCATACTCCCCGCTCTAGGTACAATAAAACTAGCTATTCTTCTATAAAGAATCGTTTCCTTTTGGTTATATTTACAATTAGATGTGACAGCCCTGTACATTGGCATAGAATGACCACACATTGGTTGTTCCTTTATATTTATGTATATATATTTCCTGTAGCTATATTGTATATTTTACACGCAATATTGATACTGCAATCGATGTCCACTTTTGACCAATTGATTTGGTCAAAAATGTACCCGGTCATACCCGATGCTCAACCGGGTATGATGATGGTGAACCATATGTGCAACCACAAATGAAGGCAGATATTTATGACATTTTGAAAAACATTACTCGAATATTATCCTTAAATGTAAATCTAGAAAGCCAAGAACTTTGGCTTATACAATATAGAAGTAATTTAATGTTAACCCTTTGCACTCGAGTGGTGAATCTCACTCACCCTGCGTTTTGATGCCACAACTCGAGAGGTGACTGTCGCTCACCACTTCGTTCGCTGCGGTAATTCGATCCGCGGTGGTGACTGTTTAAGTTATGTTTCTTCGACGAAGTGTAAAATGATATCTCTTCAAATGGAGGTAAGACTTTCTTAACTGAAATTACGCCCACGAACTGGACTCCATTTTCGGTCTCAGTTCGAACTTGACAGCCGCGGCAAAAAGACTAAAACACTAAAAACAAACACAAATTGTAATAATGCGGGAAGGATTTCTGTGAGAAGAATGTTACGATGTGGTGTTGAAGTTACCGTCAAGAAGCCTAATGTTGTAATAAATTATATAAAACGTATAGGAGGTGTCGATCGTGCA
>DWLR01000223.1:0-30869 GCA_018246295.1 Papilio alexanor hazarajatica
TGGCTATAAGACAAAATTGCTCAACCGACAGGGTTTTCCAGTGTGTATCATTCTCACTGTCATTTACTTTTTGTTCATTTTTATTTTTACTCAAACATTCCAATACAATGTTTATTGTTGATGAAAATAAATACAATACAATATTATCGTGTGCAATAACATTTAAATAAATTATAAAATAATCCTACTTCATCTTTACGGGCTCAAGGTCGGTCCATTCATGCAACGGCTGCCTTTACCGCTATTCCAGTCTCAGTTTCTTACTGTCGTAATACACCAATGAGCGAAAATCACTCCCTCGCCACTTGAAATGTTTTCATCGAGTTTGGAAGTGTCTTGTCGCATTTCTCGCTTCACAATTTATTAAAACTTCGAACAAACTCCGGCAACTTCGCCATAAATTTATTTAAGATCAACAAGAAACTTTTGGAAGATAAATTAAAATATGAGGATGTTTTATCAAATATGATTTAAATACTATTTTATTAAAAGTAATAATCTACATTGAATACTATTGCCATATTATTGCCAGTGAATTCATTTGATTTCACTGGCCATTAATTCTATTATAAATAATAATAGAATTAATGGCTTCACGCGTCACTTGACATTAGGTGACATGCCTGCTCGTTTGGCACCTAAATCCATAAAAAAATGTGTCGTTAGGTCTATATTACGACTAATATAATAACCTAACCTTTTAATACAATTTGAAACGCCGATAGCCTAATGATTTAGGATACGGATTTCCTAATCCGTACCCTAAATCATACCGATCATGATGTCATAGGTTCGAATCTTGCCCACCATTCGACTATTGTCGCTTCCCATAACCTAGCACAAACGTATAGGCTTAGTTGGAATGGTAAAAAAATTAAAGGGGAAAAGTTTGTTTGAACGCGGTAATCACATAATTATTAATAGAAATAAGAAAAAACTCTTTTTACATTTAACGTACACATATTATGAAACACTTTATGCTATTTAACATGACGCTGGTAATTTTAATTGAAAGAGGTTATATTTGCACAATTGATTTATTCTATTTCACATGCAGCACGGTCTCTTACATTTTACATTATTTTAACCGTCGTCAGCGTAGTCTATGGTATAAGCAAAGACAGAAAACTATCGTGCAGCTGCTGCATAGATTATAGAGTTTATCAAATAATTATAAAACAAATGGACAATTTTATATTATTAAAAAAAAGTGAATGATTATATTTTTCTTTTTTAATTCGACCGCATGGCAGGTGAAACCGCGGGTCATAGCTGGTATAATTCATTTCAGCTATACAAAGTTAAAATAATGAGACAACATTCGAAACTAACGCTTTTTCGCCATTTGAATGATCAAAAAGCTCGATTTCATGTCGCATAAAAGTAGGGAACGAACAAACAAACTACACTAACTCGATTCAAAACAAACTTTGCAGACTTCCGTAATTTTCCGCTCAGTATTACGCGACAGGGAGTGTTACGAAAACTTGGGAAATTATTTTAAATGTCTGGAGCATAAATAATTTCATTATTCCGTAATAACTTAAATCGACCAGCTTGGTTACATCTGGAAGTCGGTATTGGAAGCAATATATATAATCTATAATCGATGCGTACATGTATGTATGAATGTAAAAGAGACGAGAGTGATTTTACTAGGTGCCAAACTAATGCTTCCCAGAAATATATATAGCACAGTTTAAACAATAAATAATGATATAAGTGAAAAAAGTAAATAGCAATAAAAATGTATAGTATCGTGTTTATAGGCGCAAATCGCCATCTGTCGGCAATATTTGGCAAATATTTATATTTATGTTTTACTTTATCAATTCAGTGAATATATTAGTACAGAAATATCTGAAATGTGAATGATTTAAATTAAAATAGTTATTTGCAAACATAAAAACCATCATTTATTAAGGTCTGATATTTAATAGACACTGTTTTTGACTGTTTGATATTTCATTTATTGTTAAAATACTCAATTTAGTGTGTAAATATGCAAATTAAAATCTTTTAAAATTATTGTTTTTATTCTGTATCAAATGTTATTATTTTGTGCATTGTCTTGCTTAATTTCATTCGAATCTTGCTTGCAGCGCCATATTTTGGACGAACTATGTAAAACTAATCTATGTTCAAATTAAATGAACATTTATACATTACTAATCATTTGAAGTAATTTAAATTCATTAAAATATTTATTATGAATTTAAATTGTATTTTAAGAATTATTTTTTGGCACCTAATATTAATTGTTTGTTTTAAAAGAGTTAAAGTTATATTTGTTATATCCATTTTTCCTATTGTAAGGAAATTATAAAAGCGGTTGATTTACGTAAATACCTCTCTGTTCCATAGCAATTGCGCAAAAATAAACTACGAATTACTTAGTGTACTTTTTCATTATAATGGACCCTGTGCGAGAAAACCCTGGCGTATCGCCGACATGTTCGTATATAATTGAAAAACAAAATGGCGTCTTTTTATTACACTAGACTGATACTGAACGAAAGCGCCAATAAGCTAGGCTGTGTGTGTAATGTTAATTGACAGACA
The DNA here is from genome assembly GCA_018246295.1 of Papilio alexanor hazarajatica. Classification (NCBI taxonomy): domain Eukaryota; kingdom Metazoa; phylum Arthropoda; class Insecta; order Lepidoptera; family Papilionidae; genus Papilio; species Papilio alexanor. Next base: position 2,563 of record DWLR01000223.1, read on the forward strand.
CGTTATCATTTTCAATCTGTAGAATAGCAACGTAAGTATTATATAAGAAAAGTACTGATTTTTTTTTAAAGTCACAAAATTAGCCGTACTCGTGGAATAGATAGATTTGTCGTGTTCATAGGGCGTCAACGTTGTTGTTCTGATAATTAATTAAAATTCCTTAGCCGGATGATTCCAAGCGTTCGTTGCGCTTTCTTGCAGTTACAAGGAGATTCATTGCGACTGTTTACAATGCACAAACTTTAACAAGCTAGCCAAAGGAAGACGACGCCGAATTCTCAGACTTACTGTTTTACGATTGTTTCATTCCCTTGTTTTGGAACTTTGATGTACTGTTTAATTAATAATTAGAGTTGAGAACTAAGAAAAGGGAAGGAACTAAGAGAAGGACTTATTGATGTTTTTATTTATACATTTATATCCCTTCAGATAGTGTTCCACACAAACTCGACGTCTAATTTTGAGGTTATTTTTACGCATTCTTACAACACAAACCTACGTCTTTTAAATTGCAAGCATGGAGATTTTGAATTTGTACCGACTACAAGATATGAGTTTTGTGCTGACGTCATATTAGCTATGACACACACTGGGAAAGAATACAAATCGAATGACACTTTTCAAAATCGGTCAAGTCATTTAGGCTATAATGGAATAGACATATGTGCATACAGTCGTATGTGCGCGAAATCTTTCAAGGTCAGTCGGGTAAAAACTTCTGGGAAATGTGTGTATGTTCGTGGAAATATTATGAATATGTTAGAACTCTGAACATTGCTGTCTCAATTTTATTTTCTCCATGGACGGAAAACGTGTCGTCTGTAAAGAAAATAAAATTGAGATAGCAATGTTCAGAGTTCTAACTTTGACATGAACGCATGTCGTTTGTCAAAATGTCTTCTCACCTGTGAAATAATTCCGAGCGTGTTTTCTTTTTGTTCGAGACTGTTCGATAACATCGCGGTATATATTCTAGGAATTGTAATTAGAATCACTTTGTTTTTTCCAATAACCAATGATCGGCCACTGGTCAAAATTATCAAGTTTCGTTTGTAGACGAATAATGATAGTTTGTGACATTCCGTCACCGTCTTCACAGAAACATTAAAAGTGGCAATTTCTGACAACTCTGTATGATAAATATTCAGGTCACCTATTAATAAACATATATAGATATACTAATCATCTTAAGTTTTTGTCACATGGTAGAGAAAGAATATAAAGATATTGCCTATTAGTAGATATAATAGGTAGTAGGTATAATAGGTGTAATATAGAACAAGTGTCTGTGTAGCGATGCTTGGGAGGGATTTCCCTTTTGGCTGATGATAACTATGATGATGATTATGATAATGATGAGGATTAATATGAAGATGATGATGATAATTGTTTAAACATCCTCACTATAAGTTGATCGGGCGTTAGTTTTAAATTATTCTTTTTATTTTTGACCGAAGAGGAAAATTATATGACTTGGGACTTCTTTTTGACAACATATTAATTAGAAGTGTGATATGTATAAATGTTTTGCTCTAACAACTAAACTATGGCAAAACCAATTTGCTACTCAACAATACATTCCCGAGTTGCCGTCAACTTTATTATGTGGTTAAACATAAATTCGCAATCGTATTTTCAATTACATGGTTTAGTAAGTTCGGCGGGACATTTCCCCCGCGGTGTCGATGTCTACTTGTCTGCTAACTTTGTTCGTAACTTACGGCCGTGGCGCTTCTCGAGCTAAAGATATCTGTGAAGCATCCAACTGTGGAGATATACGTGTCACCGTCAGATGTAAACAGCGAAAGCTTATAATCTCAATATTACCTCTCATTGTTAACTGTACGGAAACAATAACCGGTTATCTTCAAAAACTTACATATGTAGAAACAAAATCATTCATTCGACCTTGATATGACTACTAAACATATTTACTATACAAAAATCCACACGCACAAACCCACAAATCCGCTAACAAAAAGTGTCATCGAAGTCATTTTACATTTAAACCGACACCCATACATCCGCAAGCATTGTCACTATTGGATTGATGGGTGCAGTGACAAGCTCGTGATTTTAATAACTAACAGTGAAACTGGAAGTCGTCATTACTTACAACAGAGGATTTTTCTTTCTTAAGTACCGGCCGTTTCATTAGATTGTAAAAGTAAAACCTTAATTTACTTTACTGTCATTGATACCATCAGTTCACAATTTGCCGTAAGATTATAATATGGCCAGTAACATTATCCCTGCAGCAGATTTAGGTGGATAATGTGTTTGTATATAATAGGTTGTTTTTTTGAACGCGCTTATCTCAGGAAATACCAGTTAGATTTGTGCCACTAATTTGTACATTTGAAAGCCCTATTTTTAAAAAGATTTTAGGCATCACGTTAACACCGTTAGAAGGTGAGCAAAATGAAAAAGAACGTTAAATCTGATTTCGATTAAATAAGACGCCGCGGCGTTTGAGACCGCGGGTCACAGCTAGTACAATAAAAATACTGGCTTGAAAAAGAGGTATTTATACATCTGAATTTCGAATGATATTAATCTACTCTTAAGAACTTTTGTGTACCTTTAAATCTACTGTTATCACATTCTTCCCGCGTTCTTATGAAAAAAGCTAACGCCACATCTGTACATCATTTTATTATTGCTTGCAAAGTTACATCGAAATAAACTCTAACAAGAGAATTCGAATAATAGGTGTGTGTGTTTCATGTTAGTATCATGTTATCGGGCTCGCGTTGTACATCCATGTCAAAGCTTGATACATATTTTTGAAATGGCTTTGCTAGCCAACCGGTGGAGCCGTGTGTCACAAATGGGCTATGTTAACTATATTTCAACTCGAATATCATTGTTCAACATGACTTAGAAGAAACTTTACTGTTATTGATTACAAAGTTCTATCGCTTCACAAGTACGTGACAAAATTTATATAATATTTCTATGTCACTGTTCTTAATTAATTCACACACACACACACACGTTCCCTTTATTTCTTCATGAAAAATATAATCTACAATCGTATAAACTGCAATTGACTTGAGATTTGGCACCTTTAAACATTCCTTTCTCGATCTACAATTCTCTCCATATCAACTACGAATGGATTTTAAACAAATCATATCCAAAACAGACTCACTGTTATCATATCGATTGATGTGATAATAGGGTTCTTCTGCTTTTTCTTTTGTTAGGTTTATTAATTAATTTTATCTATTGGCGATCGCAGTATGTTCCACCGTACTAAAAAAAGGACGCTGCTGCCCGTCCTCCGGTGGTCTTTACGTCCAGACACAAGACAAACAGACATGTTCATGCACACAAATGTTTGTCATGGGTGAGAATCGAACCCACGACCTGCGGCACGGTAGGAAAGTGTCTTGCCGCTGCGCCAACCGGTCAGTCGTAAAAGATCCTTAATTAATCAGTGTAATTATTTAATATATTTATATTGTGAGTGAGCTCTTTTATTTTTTATTATTTTTACTATTTCTTCCATTGTAGCTATACCAGAACGACTTGGAGATGGTAAGTCGATTAATGTAATAAGTTTAAGTATTTGTACTGTCAAGCTGTTTTAAAGTTTAAAAATTTATTAGGTTCATTGATTAAAATTATTTTACCGTTTATTCCATGTACACCAGAACGATTCGAAGGTCGTTTTCTCAAAACGAATCGAAAGATCGATTTCGTATTTATTGTTCCAATTGTATACCTCTGCTACCTTAACCCAATCGGAATTAAAATAAAAGAAAACCCTTGATGCATCCACAATTTCATAGGGATTTAAAATTAAGCCAAGCGCTTGACATATAGTTCGTTGACATATACTTTCATTGGACTTCGTATTTCCTTTCGCCCTTAAATGATGTTTAATTAGTGATATGTATGAAGTGTAAAAACTATTGTTGACTATTCTAATATTTGGAAAACAAAAGGAAACAAATCGCAAAGATTAAAATTTGTATATTTGGTACTTCGTATATTTTTTCATTTACAATTTGAGTTGATAAGAATTTATAGTAATCGTATTATTATTTAATGGTTTTAATAATAATAATAATAAAGAACGAAGTAAACGTAACACGATTCGAATTTCTTAAAAATAAATATTTAATAAATTCTAGATTACTATATAATATTAGTTATATTTCTCGTATAAATAGTATTTATAATTTTAAAGTTTAGAACAATAATTATTGAAAATCTAATTTATAATACAACTTAACCTAATGACGAGTAAAACAATATTAATTTTTAATCATTGAAACATTCTAAATGGCTTAACTTATACTAACCACAATAATGTCTTCAAATTATATACATATTGAACGCTATCTGTACAAAAACCTGTATTAAATGGAAAACATTCGATATATCGCACCTAAATAATACAAATTGGTTATATAAAATTATTGCACACAGGAACGTGTTCCGATAAATAGAAACATGTTTCTAAAGTTTTTGAATTGCAAAAGGTTCAATAGTTCCTATACAATTAGCAAAAGGGCTCAAGGCTAAATGTAAGGGAGCCATTGTTATGCAATTTGTTACGCCGCATTGTTTTTAACAAAAAAATAAAAAAATAATAATTTTTAAATATCAAAACAATTGCGCAAATTAATTCTCGATTTTTATCTTCTATAAATTAATAGAAATGTGCTATACTATACTTTAGATCACACATACATTGGAAGACAATATGAAAATGTTATAAAAGAAACGAACGACGAAACGAATTAGTTCGACTATTGCTTATATATCAGTACTCAAATATATATGAGGTTGTTAAAATGGCGCTCAATTCTAATAAAATGTTTTCAGATTTTACAAATCATAACTTTTTTTAAATAAAATATCGAACATACAAATCGACATCGAAAAACATGAAAATCGACTTTTAGGTACGTGAAGTTAAGGTATATTTTTGTAAGTATTCTGCATCTAAACGTTCTATGAATCGCATGAAGAGGTTTATTAGTGTTAGCGGAACATAGTTATGCTTCAGGGGTTTGTGCATGTTGTAAGAATAAAGAAAACAAGAGAACATACATAATATATCTTAAGTTGTCTAAGTAGCATAGCTTTTCTATCTATAAGTGCCACTCTCCACTACTGGAGGTCGACTATCAGCTCAGCGAAGTTTTCTCGGTCTTAGCTTATATATTATTTATTTAAAATTTATTATCAATGTTTTTTTATATAAGAAAGTGGCAAACGAGCAAGCGGTCACCTAAGTGACCGCTGCCCATAGACATCTGCAACAATCATTTGCAAGTTACAGATACGTTGCCTACCTTTAGTAGACAGTGGAGAGGATAGACAGAAAATGAACATTTCCTTCTCTTGTCAATCCCCTTCACCGTCAAATCCTCTTACCTCCCCCACGCTTTCCTTATTAGAAAAAAGTGAGAAAGGGAAAAGGACTAAAATTAGGCCTCCGGCATCTCAATCATCAGACGAAACGCAGAAAACTTCTACTTCACGCCTGTCTTCTGTGAGGTCGTGGTATTTTACCGGTCGAGCGGGCCATTCGGGCATCAGATGTTGTTGCGGACTCTACCACTGTAGAAAGAATAAATTAATTTATTATCAAATTATATTCAGGTTCTGAATGACGTGTCTGATCTGTCAATGCCTTAGTTAAAGGATCATATATTGACATACTAACACAACTAGAGAACACCAAAATTAGGAATGTTAAGGCTTTTGTTACCTGTTAGAGTTGTGCGCCATTTTAATTCAACCTCAATATTATACTAAAATCTCTAACTTTTTTATAACTATAATGTCAATGGTGTTGCAAGTTTTAAAATTACTTAAAATGTATAACCTCCTTAAGTACACTAGATTATCAAATGATCTAATAACACCGATTTAGAATTAGATTGTCGTTGTTTTCACTTTTAATAATAATTTTATTTAAACCTAAATCTACATTATGTACAGGTTTCTACGCGGGATGATAACAGCTACAATCAGTCGTAGATAAATGTTGATATTATTTTAAATTACGATCAAAAAGGATTTAAATGACTAGTCATAAGTTTGAATTTTCTTTTTAAATATACAGTAGGACCTTACAAGTATGTATATGGTTTATTGAAAGCACGAAGAAAATAATGACGGCACTATATTAAAAATTTCGTCAGGAACTTTGCTAATTAATATATTTAGCGTATACAATTTCGAGATAATATTTTTGTCATATAATTTAATAAGTTTAAATAGTATTTACAAATGTCTTTGGTGTTCTTTTTTGGTATGAATAACTTTAAATTTACATTTTATTCTAGTTATAATTACAATATATACATTACAGATATTTGGTGTTTATAGCGACCAGCGCCAACAAAAATAAATAACTATTTTATTAAATATCGATATAATAATCTCACAAAAGCTGCATCTTGGCGGAATTATTATATAGACACTATTAAACAAATGTCATAATAAAAATGCACTGTCAAATTTTGTAACTTAATGTTTTTAATTTTCATTCATTTACAGTCATTTATTCCATTAAATTATCACAGAAAATATAGTAGACTGGACATTTCTATAACTTTTTATTATTTACAACATAGACTGTTATTATTTTTATTACCATATAGAAATGTTTCATTGAATCTCATGGATTAATTTTGCTAAAAAAGGGATATTTTCCCAAAACAAAAAAATAAGTGAATAATTGGTTATTTACTATTTTAATTTGCTTACATGACATTATTTTAATAATATTGACAAATAATTAACGAACACAGATAACTTTGTACATATTTTAAGCGTATGGGTAACTTTGCAAGGGGAATCCCCTAACATGAATAGTTGCATGAATAGAATATTTGAATAAGCTATTGAAATATTCAATAATCTAAAGCTATAAAATTCCGTTATAATTTCATAATCTACATGAAAAGCTAAAATAGTACATCTACGTACAATTCAAATCCATCAGTGATTTTGCAGTTTAAATGTTACTATTTATACAATTCTTATAAATATATTTGTAAGATTATTTCGATAGAATTATTGGAAATTTTTACTATTCCTCTTCGGAAGCGTGAATTCTTTTATCTATATTTGCCTACAATGTGTTCTAATAAGAAAATAATTGTAATTTCCAATCCATATCTACAGCCTCAGAATACACTTAATGAATAAAATATAATTTAAAAAAAAAACGATTTAATAAACTACATACAAATAACAATAATAAATTATTATTATAACTATTTATTCTAAATGAAGTAAATAATTTGAATATATATAAATATAATACACTATTCGAAGACTGTAATATCACCTTAAATCCGAACGGCAAATCAAACACAACCGACACTGAAAATTCTTTAACAAATGTCACAGAGAGTTTAACATAGTCAAAGAGCGAGTTGATGATCAACGAACATTGTATAGGCCCGGTGCCGCTCGCCGCTGCGCCTGCAGGATGCGGTTGGCGACGCAGCTGTAGCAGCACAGGTAGGCCAAACATCACTTGAACAGTATCCGCCTGAACGCCCTTCTGAAATCCTTGTTGAATATTGTGTAGATGACGGGATTCAGCACAGAGTTCATATAACCCAACCAGAAGGCGATCGCGAACGCACTGGGTGGTATAACGCACCATCTGCACGCGGCTTTCAAGATGTAGAGAAAGAAGAATGGCAGCCAGCAAGCGATAAAGCTGCCCATTATTAAACCTAATATTAACGTCGCCCGCTTTTCCTTCTTTCTGGCTAATCTTCTCTTTTCTCTCTCAGGGTCCCTCGGCTTGTGCTGTTTTGGCAATGCGGGTTCGAGCTCTGATTTTGTCGGCTGTGATTTTTCTTGCCTTCTCGTTGAATTCGATTTCTTGCCGAAGATCGGTTGGCATATTCTTAGTTTTAAGGGTTTGACGACTGCGCAGCGAGTCGCCACGCCCGAGTCTGACGATGAGGGCTCCAGTTCTGAGACCATGTCAGTGTCGATGGCTACACTGGGGGCTCTGCAGCGTTGCGACTGCTGAAGTTGTAACTCCCCGTTGACTGATAACGTTGAACTTCTGTATGGACACGCTGCTAGGGGGTTCCTTGTCACTTGTGCGCAAGTAACAACCTGAGAATGACAAATATGTGATAAATTCTTGTAAGTCTAAATTTTTAACTAAACCTTCTATCTAGACTTGTATACCACCAATCACTCGGTATGATTTTAAAAATTTAAAAGAGTTTTTGCTTTCGTCGGTGTAGCAATGTACAGTCTTCTCTACTTTGGGTTTGCGAAAGAACTAACCTAATGAATATTTTTGGTCATATCAGGCTATACAGTGTGGCGTTACCGTCAGCTACGTGATTGTAGTACGTATTCAAAAAAAAAACTAAATAATGGCGGAATAATGTTCTAAACATTATTCGGCCATTATTTAGTATTTGTCAAAATATTTCATTTGTAACTGATGATGTTCTATTTAACATCAAGTTACTCTCATAGAGGTTTTGTTAAGTGGACTTGGCCGTCCAGCAGCCGTCCGTAGTTGCAAGTTGCATAAATTGTCGGCCACATTTCAGTTCATTTATTTTTGCAAATATTAAAGTTTTCTCAAACCTCTATTGATACGGTTGAATCTTTCTTACTTTGATGTGACAAGACATTCATGGATACACTTTCTGAACTTTTATGATGATAATAATGATTGATATAACATCTGTCATCTCACAAACCTTTAGCGTGTCTTTTCTATCGTCAGTCTGCGGTCCGGGGTCGCCCGCCTCGCTCGTCGATATGTCCGATGCGAAGTCGCACGTCACGGTCGGGATCGGGACTGGCTGCGTTTCTATCGTCGATATTTGACTCTCCCTGGAACATACAGGATGCTCTTAATTCTTACAAAATATGTTTCATATTTAGTTAAGAGAAAAAAAGTAGGAAATATTTACATATCTAGTAAAATAGTATTTAGATTAGGTAATTTTTTTTTCGTAAGAACGACTAAAATTTGTTTAATTTTTATTCGGATTCGGTTTCGAAATCGCTTTCGGATTTCGGAACGATTCGGTTTCGAAAGACAATTTGGCTGTACGTTGTCCGATGAACTGATTTCGGAAGTTGTACTACCTGTTGTTGTTGGAGTTATTGGGGTCCACTCCTGCGGGTATGTGCAGTGACGAGGAGGTCGGCATAGGCCGCATGCCTTTGGGATTCGAAAAACTTGTCTGCTGTTCATTCTGGAACATAGCGTTTACATGTATTTAATTCTAAATATTTGTTATCTTTATCATACTCTAGCATAAGAGTTTAAGCTAAGTTGGAATGGCTACAAGAAATATTCGTAAATTATATTGATGAGCCGTATGTACAAGGTGTTTACGTAGACTTTTTTTTTTATAGAAATTGCAAATGTGTTTTAAGAACTATTAAATTTTATTGCAGCAGATCCAGATCCATCAGAACTGTAAGTCCAATACTACGACCAACACAGCTGTAGCATGCACGAGTTAGTAAGGTCGCGTGACACTTTCTCTGGTTCGTCTGATGAGCGAGGCGCCACAATTTCTATTCGGACCGCTTCTTCCTTTATTTCATCTTATTCACTGTCCTCTCTTGTCCTATAGCAAGGCTAGCGATCATTTCCTTCATATTTTGACAGATTGTCATACTTAGTATACTTACAGGCCTCGGCCTCGGGTTCTTCCTGATGCCTCGCCTGGCGCGCGCCTTGGCTGCGAAGTATATCCTGATGTAGACAAACACCATGATGCAGGACGGGATGTAGAAGCTGCCCAACGCGGAGTATATCACATAGCCTATGTCGTCCGACACCTGAAACAAAACAACATCGTTCACCTCCGTCACTTGGGGTAAGGGGACACTGATAGTAATACTGTACATATTTTGAAGTATAAAAACTTGATACACACCGCGTTTGATGTTTACACCACGAAATACTAGAATGTAACTGTAATGTTGCTAATATATATATATATATATATATATATACACATTAGCAACATTACGTATATACGTAATTGCATAATATATATATATATATATATATTTTCAACTTATAGCGCCAATCAAATCATATCATTTAGCGAGCGCGGAAATCCGCCCATGAGTTGGAGCGAGGATTTGGTTAGGTTAGCTACGTTTTAATGTTGTGAACATCGAAACGGCGAAGCGTATGACGAATTTGTGCTCTCTTCTACCAATCATCCAGACAAAAGAAATAGCTCGGCTGCGCTGTGAGTCTATCTATCGAGTCTTGTGGTGTGACTGTTTCTTGCGGAACAGCACTCGTTGGGTTAGGTTACATTAAGTAAGGTTAAAGAATACGTTTCTTAAGAATAGAAAATCTATATCTATATCGTATATATCTATAGTAATATATCTCTTTCGTATGCGATAAAAAAACGAAGGATATTTGATAAATGTAGAAGTTTGTGGTTACTTTAAGTAACTTAAGACATAACTGATTATTTATATGCAAGCTTTTTCTGCTATTCTGCAAGCTTTCTATTACAAACATTCAAAAATGATCTAGCATTTTACACGTTGAACGTCATTGTTCGTTTATTTTAGGAATCGCTTCCAAACATAATTGAAGTAGATAAAGAAACGTCTGTCCCATTCGAAAATTGAGAAGAGAATTAGGCCTTTGATAATAAAAGTGAATGAAGAAAAAAATTTTCACTTAACAAAATTTCAATTCTGCCCTCAGTGAAAACGGCCCGTCGCCGCCGTCTAATTTTGTTTATAGCTAGGGGCACAAACGTTTCAAAGGATGTTATAACATTATTCAGTGGTCGTATTTATAAAGTTTTATTTTCCTTCCTGTTGCGTGGAGTAAATACAGAAAATAAATTGATCGTGTGTTAAAAGCCCCCGACTTCCATGGTGCTTGTCTCTGATATTAAGAGTTTTTACTCTTTGTCTTTTGTATGAGGGTCCAGGATACAAAACAGAGTAAAGTGGGTCTTTGTTTAAACGAAATCTGAAAGAATCCTCCCAAAGAGTTTGTATGGGTCAACGATTTCGTGAATTGGACTCGGTTGAGTGGGTGTTTTTTAATTATATTTTAACAGCCTTAGAAAGGGAACAGAACAATGTACAAAGATTAAAGTGAGGTGAATTGGAACAAGTAGCTGTTTTTGTTTACCTATAGGAGATAGAATGAAATAAAAAAAAAATCAAATCACTAACACTGACCAGTCAGACTTAAAATCTGGAATTTATAATTACCAGAAAATTAAGCTTTTAAATTAATTAATATAATTATTTTATGCCCTTGTGGAACATTACGCATTGTCTTAATCCACTTCATGCTTAATGTATATGGCGTGGTAGAGACATCTCGTGATTTCTCTGGAAATCTTGGAGAGTTAATCAGTAAGCAGTTGTAATGAATGAATGCGCGTCTACAACCAAATAAAAAGATCCAACTCATCAAGCTTTTAGTATGTACAAGACGGATTCTATTCCCTTTAGTGCACTGTCTTTAATGAAATCTTAAGTCTGTTTTAGATAACAAGCGTTTATGTGTTTTATAAGTATGATAAAAAAGAACAAACAAAACAAGACGATGAAGAAAAAAATGTGTATTATGCAAATTGTTCATATTCATTCATTCATTCATGTTCATAAGGATCAATCTGATTTATTCTCGTTAGTAGTGCAGCACATTTTTAAATTCGTAACAATATTTATTTATAAATAAAACGTGAGTATAGAAGACGAGGAATATAGAGACCAAAAAAAAAATAGTTTAATTTCAATGCTACAATGCTGCGATTCGCTTAAATAAAAGAAATCATAATTTATCTTTGGCGATGTGATTACTGAAATGTTAGTGTTAGGTGTGCAACACAATCCGCCGCATGTGCGGCCGGGCGCGGGGCGCGGGGCGCGGGGCGCTGACCGCTGACCGCGCGGGACGAGCTAATTACCTTACCGAGAGTTGTAGTTTTTTTTTGTTTTAATTAGTCTAGTTAATAATATTTTATATGACCTAATATTTATGCTATTACGTGAGATATATATATTACCACAATATACATTATCCAACGTATACACAAACCAAATTATCCATAAAATTATTAAATATATTATAGAAAAAAAAACACCTTACTCTGCAAAATCAGTCTAGCCGTTTAGGCTAGACATATATTACAAACCTACGAAAAATATTATCCTCCTTGTGGGTCAGTCGGTTAAAAAGGGAGAATAATGGGATGGAATAGAGATGCGCTCCTCGGCATATTGCTGATCAAACAGAAGTATGAACAACTCCAACTAACATAGTGGTCGCAGCTACAGGACGAAATTACACAAACATTTTTTTTCGTTTGGGAAACATACCTTAAAACCTCAGTTTAAGAGCTAACGGCTGTAGGTACTTGACTAAGCCTATATCGTTGTCACCATGCTTAGAAATAATAAACATAAAAAGAAAATTAGAGGCGTATTATATTATAAGCGAAGAGTTAAAGCACTTTTTATGGTCTAACAGGAAATTGCGGCGTTCCGCGTAAAACAGGATTAGTTCCCCGTTTTTATGGGCGAGCTTACATGCACTGACATAAGAAATTTGGTCACAAATAAAATTGTAAATTACTGCCGCTAAACCACTTAATTTTTGATTACTAAAGCTCGGTCAGCTAATCCTTAGCATTTATAAGAGTAATTGACAAATTTAGGAAAGCTTCATAATTAAAAAAATAAACAGTATTAAAATACATACATATACACCACATAGCCAATAGCAATAAAAATGAGCCGACCAGAAGTACCACAGACCGTAATAGGTACTCGTAGACATATTTATACTTCTATATTTCGTCGGCTTATTAATGTGCTGCAGGTAGCATCTCTTTGCTCTGTCTTTCTCTTATTCTTTTGAGTTTCTTTTGCGTGGCGATTATGGCACATTTTCCCACAATAAAGCGATCAGTGTTTGTCCAGATATAGGCCTCCCCACAGTGGAAAATCATAGGCTGAGATGATGATGATAATGAGATACTGTTTATACTGAACAGTCCACAAAAGTAAACTCGTAAACGAAAATTGGTGGTATTATATAAAAAGAGAAGGTTATTCATAATACCACTTTGTTATAACTGGCGATGTGATACTAAAATCCACTAGTCTCGTACGTTAACTTTCAAGAGTCCTATATTCAAATATAATTCAATGCAAATCCTTCATAAAATCTGTCGCTTTGTTATGTTAAAAGCGCCGGTATGCCTGTTAAATGTAAACATAATCTTTGTACTATCCAGAATTAGCGAAAATACAAAGAGATATAATTTGGATGCGGCAACGACTTTATCTGGAACTTCGTATAGTACGTATATTGTTGTTCAAACAACTCGCATTGCTTACTTTTTAGTTACTACTTCTTTTTTATGTGTAAAAAGCACGTGTTATATACAAGGGATACGGTGGAACATACTGCGATCGCCAACCCGCCCGCCAAGCGTTGCCATTATGGCCCATTTCTCCCCAACGATGCGATCAATGGGGGTGGCCTATGACCAGCAGTGGATGATCATAGGCTGAGACGGATGGATGAATAATAACTATCGCCATAAGTAAATTAATTAAAGTTGAAAAACAATATTTCCACTAACTTAATTTCTTAGTGATAGAGTCGAGATTAGTGTTTTATAATGGGTACAGCGTACAAAATGTTTGCAGCGAATTAAATAACGTGTAACCAAAAAACATATGTGACGTAATATTATGTTGAATACATACTATACACGTGGGATATACAAAACTATCTGAAGCTCGAGGGTTGACAGACTTATGTATTTAATGTTACGTAAAAATAACATATTATATCAATTATACCTACTCCAATATTCGTAGCTCTACGTCTTCACAATGTATAAGGGATTCAGATTCGGAGATGACAGTTCTCAGAGCGTCTCGCATTATGTTAATAACTACATAACATAGTTATATTTATATGTGTAATTAGAATACGTCTCGTATGCAAACGTACGATGTTACTTCTTGATTTCTGTACGAAATGTTGCATATGCTCGAGTACTGAAATTAAGCAGCCTGTCTTTTACAGCAGAATTAAATACGTCTGTCATAACTATTTTATGACATGTGACAATAAAACGGTTATATGGACTCAGGGTAAATATCCCAGGGTAAATTTTATACTACTTTATTTACTCTCTTCGTCTAGAGTTTGGTTTACTTTTTAACCTTTAATTTCAGGCACTGAAATTAATAAAAAAATATTATTAAATATAGCTATATAGAAGAGCGTTGTATTGTTTTATTTTTTTTAATTAGTTGAAAATTTTCGATCAAACTGAACAAACAAACAATTGAATATTTTCTCTTTCTTATACTGATTTCTAAATATGGTTTCAAATATAAATCGATTTTATAAACAAAAACAAAATAAACGGCAATGATGGCTCGTAGAAAGAAAGTGCCTCGACGCCGCCTCGCCGAAACGGCTCCCATTTCCGTTGGTATTATATTGCGGCGCATCCTTTGTCTCAGAAAATTAAGTCGCCCCATTTACAGGCCGCTTAAGGAACGGACGTCGTTTCGGCGATATTTTCGAAACGCAATAAGATCCTTCTTGCGAGTGTAGATTCGTTTTTACAGTCGATTTTTCTGATTTTTTTCCTTAACATGTCACTTTTGTTTTCATAATATTTTTAACAAACAACCGCTTCACAACTTCATTCGGTTAGGCAAACAAATAAAAAATAGCCTAGTTCAATATATTCTATTCGTTGTTATAAGTATTATCTATAGGTGAAAACATTTTTTGAAGACGGTTGAGTAGTTTTGGGGTTTTTCCGGAACCAAAAAAAGATCATAATTTTTTTCTTTTAACTCTATTAATAACTGTCTGGCGTTTAAATCTATCACATACGAGGGTACGAGTCACCGTACACAGTATCCAAGCGCCCTTTTATTTCGCTGCGCCTTCCAAAGACAAGTATCGTGTCACCGACCGATATTTCTATTTTTAAATTTTTCTAAAATCCGCGGACACGCCCGCTTCCACGCGCGGTCAAAACGAAATTACGAGTCCGATTTTGACAGTAGCTGTCTAAGAGAATGTACTACACGATATTAAATTTCTTGATAAATCTTGCGATAGTGGCGGCATCGGGCGGTAACGCTAAGTACTTACCGGACCGCCCGGGTATGTTATTAAATCCAGTGTTAATCTGTAAATGTGAAAATGAATAAACAATGTAAGATTTATGCACCCTAATATTTTTAGGCATATTGAATTGAACAACCCTAGTTTTACTACAGATGGTGCGTTACTTGCATTACGGGTTGTTTTAATGCTGCCTGTCCTAAGTACGTTACCAAAATTGGTCGGTATAAGTTCGTCAAATATGTCCCCTACACTGCTGCGTACTTTTGAAACATAATTTAGTGTTGTCATTTGTTTTTTTTTGACGTTTGACATCAACATGTCTGTATATTTAAATGAATTTAATTTAATATTATAAATATTTTTATTTGATAATGATATTCTACATAAGTCATGTGCGAAAAAAAAATCGGTGGTGCATTTGGTCAGCAACAGATCTGCAACTATATGCACAGATTGGAATAACCATTGAACCCGAGTCTACATCTTCTGTGCTGTAGAAACGTCAGTGAACCTAGTGGATTTAGTGATGTCGTTCTCGGTAACACAGAACCAGATGACGCCGACGATCGGCATGTCCTACACTCAGTACCCTACGCACCTGGTACCAGAAATTCGAGCGTAACCTACAGCAGAACCCAACTAGAAGAATCAATCCAATCAATTCAATTGGAAGTTATATGAGCGGAGACAAATCTTGTGTATTTTGTGCTATTTCATAATGTCATATTAAATACCTTATATAAGTATATTCCCGAAGAAGGTTGGCATCAGTCAGGCGGCGGACCGTAAAACTATAGCCAAAACCAGTGACAGTATGAACTACAGTAGAGTCCAGGATATATGGAGTAGTACATACTGTGCCGACCCGACACAAGTGGGAAAAGGGCAGGGAGATGATTTGTTTTTAGTCATCTTTTTGAAGCTGCGTACTTAATTTTAGTGACAATATCCTCTTTTAAGCCACACGTTTGTCTTACAATGTTATTTCTAATTCTATCATTCAGTCACGCTTACCATACTCTTCAGGGACCGCGTCAATGATTATCTATTTAATCCTTTTGAGGTAAAGCGGTTATTATTCATCAAGGAATCGCTTGCGTTCCTCGTGCATTATATTGTGTAACATAACCAGTTAAAAGCCTCAGGGAAATCTTTAGGTTAGCGTTGACTTTCCTCCGCTTGGGGTGACCTTGTCCAAACCAGTCCGCCGTCCCTTGGGCGAAGTAACTTGTATTAACTTCACACGCTCTTGTAACTAACCGAATTAATTATTTATGTGGGGAGTTTAAAAGTTTCTTGTGAATATGTTGATAAATAAAACGATGATCGATTTTTTTGTGCCCCTTTTCCTACTTGCGTAGGGTCGGCACAGAATGTGTAGTACACTCTGTCTTCCATATATCCCTGACTCTAGTGTAGTCCATACTATTACTGGTTTTAGCTATAGTTGTACGGCTGGCCGTCTATTTGACGCCAATAAAAAATTGTCTCCGCTCATATATGTAAGTTCCGGTTGAATTGGTTGGATTGATTTTAGTTGGGGTTCA
Source organism: Papilio alexanor hazarajatica (assembly GCA_018246295.1). Lineage (NCBI taxonomy): Eukaryota > Metazoa > Arthropoda > Insecta > Lepidoptera > Papilionidae > Papilio > Papilio alexanor. The sequence goes on from DWLR01000223.1 coordinate 19,252, forward strand.
GCTGCGACCTGCGCTTGAAGTTCTGGTACCAGGTCTCTAGGGTGTTGTGGGGGGCGTGACACATCGTCGGCGTTATCTGGTTCTGCGTCACCGAGAACAACTGCACTAAGTTCACTAGGTTCACCGATATCTTTTGTGAAAATGCTAGATATTGTTTCTACAGCACAGAAGATGTATGCAGCTCAATATTAGATTCGGGTTCAATGGGTATTCCCACATTCATGGGTTCATGGGTATTAAATACATTTTTTTTTACATATTAGGAAATTCGTAGATATTATAATATGAAAGAAGACAGAAGCAAATGAGCAAACGGTTTTGCAATTGGTTAAGTAATTGTTGTTTCTTAAAAATTAAATAAGAAAAATAGTAACCTTCTTTCGTCTTCAGTCGGGTAATGTACTTATAATAATAATTTACGCAGTTTAAATACTGAGAATAGTTCTTTTCGGCGTCTGAGACTACTTTATTCATCTTCATTCATTTCATTTCAAACACCGATTTTGCATTTATGGTCCAACCCAAAATTGTACGTAACATCTTAACTTATAACAAAATTAACGTATGAGGCACTTAAATAATGGTGCCTATGATCTTAGCTCGAGTTTTACGTTGCATTCAATTTCCGACATATTTGCAAGCAAGTATAAGGTATTCAAGCTTACGTCATAGTTTTCACAACTTAACGTTTACTCGCCGTCAGCATCTAGGAGAGTTTATGAATGAGTTGTAAACTTAAGTTAATAAGCACGTGTCAGGCCGACAAATGCAAGGCTTTCAAAATATTTCCTTGTAGGCTGACGGACGCTCATGAATGATTTTAGGCCAGATACGTATTATGATATTATTGCCGGGTGGTGAAAAGTGAAACAAAAAAATTGCCTTTGTCCATAACAATGGAATTATTCTATGATGTTTTATAAAAAGATGATTCGAAGCAGCGGTGACTTTGTCGCTCATTGCGCGCGATACTTTTAAAAACCTTTGTGTCAAATTGACGTTTTTCGCCAAAAAGTTAATAGTGCACACGTGGCCTTACCCGTTGTCCTAAACGAAAAAAGTCCTGTCCTAATACATGATGATGATGATGATGATTATGTAAATAAATATTTTTATTTAAATAATCAACACTGTTTTCGTTGTCAAAGTGTTGTTATTAAAAAAAAAAAACTTTAATATGTTTACTGCTGCATTCATGAAAACAGGAATTCTCAAATGAGCCCATTAGGAAAGGCAGACTGAAGGAAAGCCGGAATGAATGGCCTCGAGCGAGCTAAACCTCTTGCTCTTTGTTCTTTTAGGGTTATTTCGTGTAATTAATTCTAAATAGAAGCAACAAATGTCTGCGTAAGATATATTTGTATGCGTTGTTTTAAATTTGAATTGTTTCTTACAATATCATAGTTGTATACTTTATAACAATATAACGTTAGAAAGGTACTTATATATTATTAGAGCTATTATTAGATATTTTTAGAGCTCAATTCATAACTGTTATGGATGTGAAACCTGATATATGAAATATTGTAAATTGATGATATAAACACTAAGAATAGGGCTTTGAAAAGTTGTTTTGACTTTGAAGGTCTGAACAGAGACTATAAATTTCAAATTTGTACGGTCCACGCACACCTCTTTTGCGTCCTTCAAACGAATGCGCGAACCCTCAAGCTTCAGCTAGTTTTGTAAAATCCATATGTATAGTATATATTCAACATCACATATATTTACGTCACATATATATTTATGCTTCAACAAAAGCGGCGTCTTGGGGGTTTTATCGTTCTCTTAGTACGGTTGAACATACTGCGATCGCTAACTCGATGATGCGATCAATGGTTCCCCCATTGATCGAATCTTTGGGAAGCCATTGGGAGAGCCTATGCACAGCAGTGGACGATTATAGGCTGAAATGATGATGATGATGATTATTTCTAACTTCGTTTAACAATAACAAAACTGAACTAACATAAAATTTATTTAATTTTATGCATAAGTCAATAAGTTGTTTATAGTCACGGTACCTCTTTTTACAAATCCATTAAACCCAAACAGAGCTTGTCCAAATCTACTAATATGTCTATTGGTACATCTTCGGAACCCAAGGTTCAATGAAATTCAAAATTAAATGGAATTCAAAATTAATACGGACATTTGTAAATGTCACCTTTCCAACAATTTTTTTTTGTAATCAGTCGGATCATAAGTGATTTGAAGTTCTGACAAAAAAAACATACAAGCGAATTCAAAACCTCCTAATTTTTTGAAGTCGGATAATAAAAAGAAATAAACGCAATACACCATAGAATACTAACTTTATAAATTTACCAATAAAGACGAAAGTTAATAAATAAAATTCTACTTCGGGATAAAAATTGAATACAGCAGTTTACGTTCGATATACATTGTTTGTTATGAAACGAGGGAAATAAACGTATCTTATTGCCTCGGGGAATCCCCGATACGATATTGTAATATAATAAAGTAATATGATCCGATCCGATGATAGGAGCAAACCTCAAATTATATTACGCGATCCAAGGCAAACTTTGTTAGGCGTCCTCCGCGATTGTATGAAATGTATTGAGACAAAACGTTAATGGAATATATAATTTCGAATCATCGTATAAGTACTTTATATTACGATGCGTCAAAATTTAAAGTGAGGGTTTATTTAAATGAGGGTTCCCACGGTATCGTTTATATTATAACTTTGTTATCTAACATTTGATTGATTGATATTTAAGAAGCCAACAAATAATTGAGGTATCAATCATACTCCAAGACAGTACATTGTTTCTCTAAAAATATTCTTATAGAAGGCTTCACATGCTTGTAATTCTTCGTAATAGCGAAGAAAAAACAAATCATGGTAGTGTCAACAAAGTAGGCAGCATTGTTTTCTTGTTTTAGTTTTTCTCCCATTAAATTGGGCAATGCTTCTTCGTAAAGTTAACAAATGACCGTTTCGAGTACAGCGCGGTGTGCTGCGGGCGAAAGCTTTTCCAACTGTTAGAAATTGACGTCATACATCACTTTGCAAACACTTAACCTTTTACCGTTGTATCTAGTGACGAGCAATAATATCGATATATATTTTTTTTCTATTGATGTGTAATATCTATTTGCGTGCCTTGGCATTAAAATAGTCCATTTGCCGTGACGGCGAACGATATGACGCTTTCTTATGGCTTCCAATCCTCTCGATGCTCTTTTTAACTACATAAACTAACTCGAAACGGTGTTACGATGTGACTATTATTTAATCGTAAATTATTCACAAGGAAAAAAAAAATACGTGAAAATCGTACGATTGCGACTATCAATTCGGTAAAGATGAAAGTAACTCTGTTGTGTGCTCTGTGAATGGAATTGAAATCCATCAACTGAAACTTAGTGCAAACTGTTTTTGGGAATATATCGACAGACAGTCCTGGTACATCTCTAAAATCCTAACGTACATTTTGAATGTTTTTGTCTGTACGTGCATACTGGGTACCGGTATGAAATTCATATTACTCTAGTTCTATACTAATACGTCATCGTACTTTATAAATTATGCTAAAAGCAATGTGCCGTTACATGTAACTTATACCTCCTAAAGAAATGGCGCCGTATCTTTCTTGTTTTTTTTTGTAAGGATTTATTTCGTTACTAAAGAAACACACCAACTGTCACTCGAAGGGGTTATGTGTGTATAGTTTATCACGTACATTTACGTCGACTATTTTGCTGATGTTAAAAGGTAAGGCTGAATCAGTGGCTCGTTTGCTTTTTGCATAAGCAAAAAAATATGATGATCGACTATAATTTATTTCGTGTTAATTGCTAACCAGGGAAGAGAGATAAAGATTTCTGTATGATTAAACTTACACTAGAATTATAAATTATTTACTACTTAAATACTCGTATTTTTATTTTATCCTAAGTATTGTTTACTAAGAATTTTAATTAAAATGTAAATTTAGATTGAAACCAACCAATAAGCATAATTTCAAAGCGAGTAGTTGAAATGACTAAACATTTATAAAATGTTTACTCCAATACACTCGAAACTCGACTTACCTTTCATGAACCACAAGGTTACTCGAAAAGCTCAAATATACTAATAAAATGCTTTGAAATATCGAACACAAGAAGTGGCGAGCCTGGATGCAAAGGTTCTGACTACATTTTGATCTGTATTTTAGTGCACATTTCTCATGCATCGTGACTCCCCTGGAAGCGAGCCAAGTAACATCTGAATGTGGTCGGTGGATGTATCTCTGAATTCGGATTGGCTTTAAGTCTGCAAGACGCGGTAAAGAATGTAGCTTACGAAAACAGTGGGCTGTTGCAAGATTTCGTTATATCGGTATAGAAAATATCGGGAAAATATTGGATTGATATAGCTATTTGGCGGGCTTTTAATTTTTTTCTAAATGTCAAATTCTTTGAACATTACCCTGTAGTAGATTGGTTTTTTTATATGATAAGGGGGCAAATGAGCAACGGGTCGCCCAATGATAAGCGATAAACGATTTTCATGGACATCCGCAACACCGGAGGAACTGCAAATGCGTTTTCGGCCTATAATATTTAATTTTCAGTCAGGCAAACTGGATTATGCTTTATTTGAGTCTCATAAGGGGATAATTTTGGTTAAATTAAACTTTATACTATCACCTTGTTCAGTGTTAGTCTAGTTCATTCGGCCAAGAAAAGGAAAATTTTTCAATTATATCTAATGGCATCGAAAAATAATTTCAAAAAGTTAAGTAGGGTTCGTAGCTAAGAGTTCTGTTAGTGACGTATGAATGGTAGGAGAAAAAATATCGATGGACCCACGTTCCTTATCACTTTGTATGAGAAATAACATTCAAAGTGTAAAAAAAAATTGACGATCCCTTTTCAAAAGGATCGTACAAAAACGGTCACTTAGTACTCTGAGAATCTTTCCCCGTTAGTATTCATCGCTGGACGTTTTGCGAGAGCCCTTCAATTGACGCGTTTTTTTACAAAAATACCGCATATAACACTGGAAGTGACTCAAAGATTTTTAACCAAAAAATAAAATAAAAACAAAACTAAACCTACAAATAATACGTATTTTATTTATGTATTACGAACGTAAGGGAGAAATAATACATTTTCAACTAAATTTGATATTTAAAACATTGAGAATTATGTCATTTCTTCTCTATCTCTTAGAGGTAGCGGTTTACTTGAGATAATCGAATCATAAAAATGATTCATCATCGATTGAAGAATCAAAAGAATCGATTACACGTATGCATCCTAGTTATACTAAAAAGACCAAAATAGTATTATATTGTATTATAAATATGGTGAAGTAAAAATACTAATAATTCTTACTACGTGTAGCGAAATTTGTCGTTTCCGTTCGATTTATATCTGTGTCAATTCGAACATACTCTGCACGCTTTATGTTCGAAAGGAAAGGGACCAGGCGGATATTACGCGAAATTTGCATAGCATTAATGTTGAGTATAATTTAGTTTGTACTGACAGAGTGTTTGTATGTCTACCCTATTAAATAGTCGCGAACTAAAATATAAAAGAGCTGTCCGGGTGTAGTGTAGAATTTTAAACAGGGTGACATCATTCGCAGCAGAATGGGTCCTATTATGATATCTGTAAGAGGGTTTATCCTGGGTAAGGTTTGATGTAAGTTATTTACTATAACGTTCGGGACGGTAATCGTTTAGGTTTTGATATAGAACTTAATGTTGGTGATTTTAGAATCGAGTTTTTTTTTTGTAATTTTTGTATTTAGTAGGTTATAGAATGTCTCGGTAGTAAGCCACTGTCACTATTAGCTGGACGCAATTCAAAAAGGCATCGAATTGTGATCGTATCGAATTCAGAAATCGTTGTGTAACACACAAGTACACTAAGTGATAGGCTGTGGGGTCATCTGATCTGATGCTATGGTATCGCAATAAATAAAATAAATATTCAAACACACCTGTGATCCAGATGGGAATGCAGTGGTTACTATTTTTCACTTGGGGCGATCCTGTTTCGCGTCTTCTCTACATCTATACATCAACGCATACATGTTCGTCATTGTATTGCATGTCATTAATCCGATATAATTAATGTAAATATAAATCGATATAAATGAAGTAACAATATAACCAGGTATTAAGATATAATGTTACATAAGACAGCGATGACATAAATCCCGAGAGCGCACGCAGCGGCGACGGTCCGTGCTGGCAAGCTGTTTAGTGTTGCCAAACGACGACACGATTTATGTATTGTTATTATAATGCCGTGCTCCGAGATGAGTGACGTCATTTGACTCGGTTAGATTTATTGGTACAAAACGTCTAGGACATTGAAACATAGAAATTCAGCAACGCATACGTAAACCGAATAAGTATCTAGAATAAAAAACTGCCTGTTTATGTTGTGTTAATATCGGACGGCGCGGTTGGTAAGATGCTTACTTTTCACGTCGCAGGTCATGGGTCGATTCCCACCCAGGACAAATTTTTGTGTGCATGAACATGTCTGATTGTCTTGTGTCTGGATGTAAAGACCGCCGGAAAACGGGCAGCAGAGTCCTTTTCTGAGTACGGTGGAACATATTGCGAACACCAACCCGCCTGCCAAGCGCGGCGATTATGGCACATCCCTCCCTGTATCTACCTAGAGGTCTATGGATGGATGGACACAGACGGCTAAATGTGACACTCCTAAAAATCTTAAAGTCCGAATTAAACTGCGTGAATCGTCGAGCTCACAATAAACAGATCTCTGCACTGTAACCGCAGTTAGCAGTGGACGATTATCCTTACAATTATTACGTAGCTACACAATGAATGGAAAAAAAAAACATTTTCGCGCCGGAGACTTTGTTTGGACCACGTTTTTCATTTCCGCAAATAATGTCGACAGGAATTCACTCCATAGTTGTGACGAGCATATATGCGTTGATGTATGAATGTAGAAAAATCGAAAGAAGTGGAAGAAGTAAAAAAAAAATAAGAGAAGGGAAGAGAATCAGAATCAATAAAGTGCGTAAGCTCTTATTTTATTTATTTGCTTTTCAGCCTATTTTAACGACCACGCATCAGTTGATATCCTTAAAAGGCGTGACCCAGTTCACGTTTAATCTACGCCCTAATTACGGTAAAGTCGTACGCTGTTATTTATTTTAATTTCAGATTCCCTCGCGCCTCGCTAACAATTCACTTCATTAATCACGGAACCTTTATATTTCTCCGCATGTTTTCTCCATAGTCCTTTATGGACCAATATATCTCAATACTGCTCTTTATCATGCTTATATCGTGTACTGTTGGCAGTAAAGGGCGCTATATTTTCGACAAACCAGCCATATAATAGACTTTAGTGCGAAACGTTTGGGTAAATTGACAGTATGACCTTGAAACGCCTTTTTGTTTTCTTTTTAGGACTAACTTTATTAAAACACGCCTATTTTTATGTGCGATGATAATCGTATGGTAGAATATAAAAGGGTTTGAAAGATATTTAATTATAAGGCTCAAAGTAAAGCTTACACCATTTAAAATGAATCGGAGATCAATTTTTAACAGATGTACTTGTAATTAATGTTTTCGTACTTGCCGAAAATCCCGTATAAACAAATGTGACATAACTAACACCTCTCGCCTCTTCTATGTCCTCACATTATTTCCAGCTAAGTGATAAAATCAAAAGAAATTAGAACCCATCTCTGGAACTGGAATTCAAAAGAAAGAAAATTTTCTTTCTACAAAGATAAACAAGCGCTTTATGGCGCAACATCTAAACTTTAATAATGAATCTCACGTACGAAAAGGTAGGCTGTATTTAAAAGGTTAGGCTGTTACAAAAAAAATGACAATATAGCTGTATGTTGAGCAAATGTTTTACCAAAAAAGTGCTTGTGTTTGATATTTGTTTCTCGTTTAGTTCCTTTTTTATCTTCGTTACGCGGCGTCACGTTGCCTTGCAAAAAGCGATATCGTAGCAATATATTACGATACGTTACATGCTTTTTGTGTTTGTACATTTTGCTGGTGATTTGATTAATTTTTTTATCATCAGGCTTGTAGTTTTTGTTTCAATATTCAGATTAAATTTAAAACTACACTATTACGTTTATGACACATTTTACAAATTATACTCACGTCCTCATCCAGAGGGATTGACAAAGATGGAGAAAGTGAGAATTATATTATAGAGTTTATCTTTTGTAAGAGTTCAAGTAATAAATTGTCAAAGTGTTGTTCCAATCAGATGAACGATACGGCAGCGTGTAATTGCGGACAATCATTTTATTATATAAATATAACCTCATTACGAGAGACCATTAAAACATATCGAAGTTTTAACAACCAATCACATGGCAAAATTTACTCAAATAAATTGGTCGATTGGAATTCCACAAACTCCTTGATCGAAATTCGCAGCAACCGCAGAGGTCGCAGATCGAATATGTTGATTTAAATATGTCATCCACGACACATGTGGATATTTTAAATTTGTTTCAAAAATAATCATATTTTTTTTATAGATTTTAAATGTTACAGTTACATTGTCATAAAGACGGATACACTGGTATGTTTCGTCTTTGCACTTCAATTTCATTAAGTTTTAAGTGGGTAAGTAAATCTTGATCTTTTCTAAAAATTTCTTTGCGATAAGTGAATTTACAAAAGTTTGCCTTAATATAAGTAATTGCTGAAATTGCAAAGAGAATATTGCTCGTAGAACTTAAAATTACTTATAAAGACGTTAAAATGTTTATTTCTTTTCCATCAGTCTATCTTATACGATTCTGTTCTTCTTTTTTAATTGTTAATAATGTGACGATGCTATTACATTGGCGTTAAAATAGGGTGTGCGAAACAACAAATATTAATAACATAAATATTAATACATCGATATCATATCATGTGCCAGCGAGGCGCAGTGCAGATTTATTGTGATTGTATTGTAATGCTTATAATTTATTTCCAGTAAAATATTCATAGTTTTATAATAATTTATTGTATTTAAAAAACAATTATAAAAACTAAAATATCCGGTTTTCACCAGTGTGTGCTTAAGTTTTCCGGGCAACCGGTCGCAGAATGTTTTAGTTTAATTATTCTTTTCTCATCTGACACAATAACATTGTTGTCTTTGTCGAAAGTTAAACTGTAGATGTTCTTAAAATCTAAAACTTTTTTGAAACCTTCGTTTTTTAAATCTATGTAAACCCCTAAATTTGTGCACACGTATAGATCTCCGTCGTTATCTTCGGATATTTGTCTGACTGTTATCACATCGTTTATAACGTTAATTTTTAATCTATCATTATCATAACTATATAAGCCGGTCTTATTCGCGAAGTAAATGTTTTCATGATCAACTGTCACGTGAAAATGGTCGACTTCGAAACCTTCGAATTCTTTGACGACTGCAAATTTCCCATCGACTTCTATATGTAACCTTTGATCCGGGTAGCTTATATAGAAAAGGTTCCGTCTAAAGAATAGTGCCCAAATGTTTTTGCCGGCTTCCTTATAGGAATCTGCAAGTTTGGTCATCATGTTGTATTTATAGATGCCGTCACTGCCGCCGAGGTAAATTTCATCGTTGCCTTGATCTATAGCAACTGAACACCCACCTCTGATGCCGGCAATATTTTGGAATTCTCTGGTTTCCAAATCTATATATGCCAGTTGGAAGTCGACGTCGGAATATGTTTCGGGTACGGTGTAACTAAAGAAAACTTTGTTCGATGTCTTGTGAGCGTAAAGATTGAACGGCCGCCCGAGATTGGCCCATAGGATTTCTTTGTTGTACCATCGGTCGTGAATTTTTATACTGTTGCAAGTTTTATTTTTCGGCGCGCCTTGTATGCAAACGAGTAAGTTCAGCATAATATATATTTTAAAAGTCATTATCTGTAAAAGAAACCAAAATTTAATATTAAACAATGAAAATATGTTTGTCCAAGAAAAAGAAGAGATGGTGATTGTGAAACATAAAGTCGAATCCGGCATTTAAACCTCGTGAACCATTTCCATGTATAATCTAGATCTAAAGTTTAGTAGCTATTGTCTAACACAATGTAGTTAGTAAATCATTTACGCAATTTGCTAATTTTTAAATTAACTGCTACTTTAGAATTTGACAATTTTTTTTATAAAATTCTTGCAAATATACATGTCTCTAATTGATTCGATTTAACTTTTTAACTTAATGATGAAATATGCTATATAATAAGTAAGTAATAAAACTCAAATAATTTCTTAAAATTAAATATAATCATTTATCCAATTGCTTGCTTTGTGTTTTATGTATTTGTGTATTAAATGTAAGTAGGTTAATAAAGTATAATGAGTGTTCTGTCGCCAACAAACTGCACTGCAGTTTGGCGACATATTACATTATTGTAACATTGTGAATTCTATTGGAAATAAATAAATAAAAAAATATTTTCATCATATCGACTACGAGATATTAAAAGATAAAAATAATTAATCCAAGGCCCAATGTAAATTCAAATTTTAAAACAGTTACTTTGATGCAAAAACCGAGCTATAGTTCTTTAAAAGGTTTTCTTAAGTTACACGAAAGGGGTAAAGGAGCCATCACATCACTAAACATTACATATGTTTATAATGTCATAAGTACATACCTATATTTTGGTCAGTCACAAGAAGTTTAGTATCATAACTTATTTTTTCTTCAAATTCCGTAAATGTTTAACACCTGTTTCGACCGCTCGATGAAATAGCACCAAATGCGTTTAATTGTTATTACTTTTGTGTTGATAAATTAAATGATAAATCTCAAAACAATTTCCGAACAGTCTCCGCAAGTGTTTCGTAATGTATTGTTCCGAAATCATTCTCTCATCAATTGTTCGATATTTCAATTCAATGATCGTGTCATAATCTGATCGAAAATTGTTTTCAGTAACAAATTTAACTTTGAACTCTTGCTTTATTCACGTGTGCGTACATCTTAATTTTTTCCACAAATATCCAGGAGCATGGGTTATATCGTTGATTGCAGGCGTTTAGTTTATACTGTCTAATATTATTTGTTACTTAAAAATTCATTTGAAGTTACTTAAATTGTTTAAACTTTCGTGATACATTGTCATAAAATAATTGAGATTTTATTGCGATGCTTACAGATTAGTGCGAGGCGCGATGCGACCGCGAAGAAAACAAAATAAACACTCGCCCTGAAGATGGAACCCCGACGGGCCCGAAACTAGTCGGTGCCGTCATCGGAAGATCATACGTGAGTTAAGCCGTTCTTAATTAGTTTATGAAGTTACTTAATTTTAAAAGTATTTTAATACTGTAAACATTTAATTTTGTTATGTTTATGGATTACCCCTTACATATTGGCCGTTCAAAGTGATGCAATACAGTTAAATAATATGAAACAATACAACTGCTATTTGAAATATTTTATATATAAATAGATTACTGAATGCATGTAAGTACAAAAGAATTTTTTACTAATTATTCCGTGTAATAATAGTAACACAATGTACACATAAATGCAAATCAGTACGTGAATTCTTTTAAGTCAACAAAAGGTACAATTTACGAATGATAACACTGGTAGGATAGTGCAAATAACATGGTAATAAA
>DWLR01000224.1:0-30860 GCA_018246295.1 Papilio alexanor hazarajatica
CGAGAAATCTCCATATTTCTTCTAAACTTTACTCCTTGAAGTTCAGTTGCGCAATGATCGAGTGATTGATTCACACTTTATATACTGTGGTGAAATGCTCTAGAAGCTTCTACATTGTTCTGGCAATCGATCGAAAAAAGTGGCGGGTTTATTAGTTGCCAACCTAATATTAACAATGGGGCGCAATTCGCGCGGCTGTGGCAGCAATTACATTGCACTCCCTCGATACACAATTAATATTGTTGAACAATAGCTAACGCCTGAATACAGTTGGCCAACGCCACTGCAATCTATCAATCAGAGGGAAACAAAAACGATACTCACTGCAGCCAATCCCAACCATTAACAATCTCAACATCTTAACACCGGTGTACAGTAAGAAACGTTCACACGTTGACTTATTTATATATACATAAATAGCTAAGGATCTTATTGGAAGTATTTGTGAAAGCATATTTGTGTAAAAAGAACACTTTGAACCCTAGCTCTCTTCAGAACAACTTCAGAAAGTTTCATCATAATCTGATCAATGGTTTGAGAACCCATTGAGGACAAACATACTAACAATGATTCATATTTATATAGAAGACGAATGAATAAATAACATAATAAATTATCCCTCAAGTACCAGTATTTAAGATCATGGATACCTGTTGCTTACTTAAACACACGACACCCTCGACCATTGTAAAGTCGCTTTAACTTGTTATAAAACGCTTAAAGCGAAGTTATCGATGTTATTATCAACTGGACTGTAATTTTTAAGGGCCTTTTACGGTTTAATGCGTATTATCAGCTAGAGCGCTGCGTTGCGTGGCCATTCGAAACATGGCCTATCAATCATCAAGTTAAGCTGTATCGATCGAAACGATACATTTAGTTTACACATAAATAATAATCATCTTAGAAAAATCTATATACCATTACAAGCACCATATAAAAGACCACGATGTTTTCTTTAATTAAAAGAGGCAAATTAGGAAAATGCTACTTGTTAACTTGAGCAAACGGAAATAGTTGTAGCTCATTTTCCAGCCTTTACATAGAAAAAATAGGGTTTCGAATTTCAAACAATATATGTACACTAGTGATATTCAATAAGTTTATTTTGTAGCCCCGAGGTAATTTCTCTGTATCTAATTAAAACAAACGCGCGATAGAAACGCGAAACGCGATGCGCGCATCTGTTGCACTCCACTGAACGCGCCTCGATATGGTGCGCACATCGCGGTCGCCACCGGTCAACACGCAGCGTCGGGATGAAGGAATTACATAAACATTAACACTTAAAGGAAAATATTTCACAAGACAAGCCCCCGGTTGGCGTTACAGGTGTGCTCAGCTCCTGTCACGTTTGTGGCCTAGTCAACACAATGAAAATCTGTTAACAGTTTTATTATGTCTGTTTGTCCGAGTAAGGTAAAACATGAAATCTGTAATAATAATTACTGTGTCTATCTAGCGTACACATCACGTAAGATAAATAATTAAATATCTGATATTTCGCACTCATCATAATAGCTCGCTTTTACGAGCTCTGAGTATATTTATTTTATCATGTACATAAAAGGCACGAGCTTGAGAATGAGGTAGAGATAAAAAATAATAATGTGCTTATTGCTCATTCAACATCATTTATTTACCGCACACATTGTTCATTTAAATTGACAGAGTTACAGATTATTATCGATATATGGAACTCGTGATCGAAAGATCGTAAATTTTACATAAAGCGTATCTACTGATATCAAATATCAAATATTGCAACAAAGTATCACAAGAGGTTCTACTAGCTTAACAGTTGTTTTGGTATTCTTCTAATAAATTTTAGGAATTCCGAGCATGGAATTCTGACATCCATATTAGTGATAAAAGAGTGTAAAGGTAGCCTATTTTTTCAACATTGTGTATTATTCCGCTGTGCAACATTAGTAAAAAAGACTAAGAAAAAGTTGAGGGAAATAGAGGTCAATATCAACTTTAAGAAACTTGAATACCAAGTCTATTTTCGTGTTTTTATTGTTAATAAATAAATTAGTTTACTTTGTGTTGTATAATGAATCTGTTGTGTTGTGCACAGCTCGCGCAAGTCCGGACAGCTGTCGGACGCCGGCGACGACCGCAGGGGTCAGCAGGACCTCGGCAAAAAGCAGCGCTCCGCCTCGCTGGTGAGCACATTATTACTTCCTTACCTCTGGAATTTCTAAAAATAAGTTTAAAGGTTGTAAACAAGCAAAACACGGGTTCGAATCGGGTAACAGAATATGGTCGTGAAGCACCTAAGGCTTTTATGGAATTTAGTCATTACCTCAAACATAATATCATTTAAAAATTATCTCTTTACTAAAAGTGCAGTCTTGTAACTTGTGTCTTTGTCGCGTTAATCTGTTAAGCATTATGTATTCGTCGCGCCGTGTTGCGTAGCATCGCTTTTTCCGATCACATAGGACAAAGGGTCAGAATATTTAAGTAAAAAAAAATTGACGATATTCTATTCGTCGATTAACTAAAAAAAATATTTTCCTTAATTAATTCAAAGTAAAGAATGGGTTTAATTGCACCTCCGACCGGAAGATTCATAACGTTTAAGAGTGTGGGAAGATGTTTGTTCTGAGCAAACGGCGTCGTGCGTCGCGCCTCCACCGCCAGGGCGTAGGGGGCCGCCGCCGCCAGGGCGTAGGGGGCCGCCGCCGCCAGGGCGTAGGGGGCCGCCGCCTATAAAATAACCACTCGCTATTACCATCGATTAAAAACATGCCGTCATATTTAAATTGCATCGTTAAATGAGAAAAATGAAATTTACACATAAAGTAACAATGATACAATTTTTCGGTTACATACGACGAACATTTCATTTGTTTTTGTTGTTTTATTGCAGGGGTGTCAATAGAACCATTGTTTACTTTACTTTTTGTTTTACCTTTCTATTTGTTGTTTAATTACATCATCGTCTTCCTGCCCTTTTCGGCAGAGTATGTACTCTTCCATATTTCCTGGACTCTACTGAAGTCCATACTGTAATTGGTTTTAGCAATAGTTTTTACGGCGAACCCCCTGCCTGACGCTAACCCTCTTCGGGAATCCATCTCTCCTTCCCATCTTTTATTTATTATAAAAGGAAAAAGTAAGGGAAGAGGACTAGAATTGGGCTACCGGCACCTCCCTCATCAGACGAAACGCAGAAAACTTCTACTTAACGCCTGTCTTCTGTACGGTCGTCGTATTTCAGCGGTCGAGCGGGCCTTTCGAGCAACAGATGTTGTTGCAGTTCTGACTGCCACAGTCAGATTGTTTTTGTTTAATGACATCATTATTGCAAATAAAATGTCTAGCGATGGCTATAAGAAGCTTTTTCGTCCGCAAAAATCTGCTTTGCTAAATCTCATCTATAATAATAAATAATGTGGGAATTAAAGACAAGCTGGAAAATGTTTACCTAATAAGTTGTAAAGATACACGAGTACTATTTGTACTAACCGGGCTTAGCTTTAATGCATTCCACGATGCTCCACAATTGATTAGTTGTCTAGTTCTGATGTGTTGCGGTCGCTCGGATTCGTTGACGCGAGATCTGGACCTCGATCGTATTTTATCTGCCCGACTTCACACCTCGGTTGGGCGCAGCGAGGGCAAGTGAGTGGTGCCAAGAATACAGTAAATTGACACTTTTGATACTTTATATACTACATTTATTGTAAACACACATATTATCTTGAAAGATTTTATCGATTCATATTTACTCTTAACACCCACTCACTTACTGTGCTTTATTTTTTTCATTTGCCCTGCCAATAATGTTATTATTTCTATTACCATGTTGCCTGTTCTTCTCTGAAGTTACAAATACATTGCGAAATTCAAATTGTAATTTTAACGCTGATTTGAATAGATTTGCTAAGTTCGTCATTCGTCCCCGCCGTAGGTAGTGTCAATTACAATTATTGTAATATTAATCTATAACTAGTTTACTTTGAGGTGTGGAGTTGCATAGTTAATGGAATTTTAATTAAAGATCAAGCAAACGAAGTGAGTTCTTTATTTTTATTAGCTCGATATCAGTTTGAAACAATATAGGCCTTGAAGAACATAATGCCACTGTATGTTATATACTTAGAAGGATTTCCAATTTTTATACAAGAACGTGGCAAATGAGCAAGACTCTTCCCCTTCCATCCTTTTCTAATAAGGAAAGGAAAGGAAGGGAAGAAGTATTTGACAGAAAGGGGATAGATAGAAAAAGGTAATGTTCATTTTTTTTTATCATCTTCTCTGACCGCAGGGGAAGAGGACTAGAATTAGGCTTCCGGCACCTCACTCATCAGACGAAACGCAGAAAACTTCTACTTCACGCCTGTCTTCTGTGGGGTCGTGGTATTCCACCGGTCGAGCGGGCCACTCGTGCAACAAATGTTGTTGTTGCAGACTGTACCACTGTAAAACTACTACTTTTAACTAGAGCCATATTGCATTTGTTAACTGTCTAATACGAAGGCGGTTCTCTATTATTATAGAACATTGAAATAAAATAAGGCAATTTCCTCGCCCAAATGAACCGTCTAACGAGCGTATAACGAGGATTACAATCGACGGTCGACGCCGATTAGTTCTGACGAAAAACCAATGAAACGGAGCGAGCGCAAGCCTTAACTTATCTCATAGTTATGTACCTATAAAATGTCCAATGCCATTACCGGACCCCCTGCAATGCAAAACTGTTAAATAGAACTGGATGCTATGAATATACTCTTTTATTTTTTCTGGCTAATGGATTGGTTAGGTGACTGAACTTTTAAGACGATTGTAATGAACCAAAATTCTGGCGGTGGCGTCCTCGGTGGTTTTCGATAAAATGCGATCATGATTCAATCTGTTACTAGAATGATGACAAAAAGAAGTTCACTTCCACAATTTAACTAACCTATAAAAGGTTTGTATTTACTCTTGATTGTCAGCAAATCAACAGTACAATGTAGGTACGATGACCGAGATGATACGATGTGTGGTCTCTCCAAACCTGCACATTGCGGATGGAATCCCAACCGGCGCGTGTCAGCTACTTTTGGCAGCCATGTTCGTGTACGAATGTAGCAGTTATGTGTGATTAAGAAGTAAAAACAGGGTAACGGTTGGCGAGCGCATACGATTATATACATAAAAAATAGGTATGAGGTACTTTTTGAGATTTACTAAATTTAGAATGCACACAAGAAAAAGGGCTAAGGGTTGTACATATATCTACAATCTCGGAGCTGACCATAAAAGAAAACAACAAGAAGAGAATTTATTTCTTCTTGGAAGCGAATCCGTGACCTAAGAGCTCATTCGAAACGATCATTTTCAAAAACAATAATGATTTACTCTTTTCTACGATGCATTGTAAGCGCCGATTTGGATAACTTCGGCAATTTGAAACAACTCCACGAAACATGTAACAAGTAGGTACAATGCGTCCAACACTATGCAGCTGTTAGTACACGACAATAATATGACGCTACAATGCTACACTTTAGAGATAGTTTTGAGAGCTTGCGGCGGCGTCTGCTGCTGTCGTTTCTAATTACCATACGAACGGAAAGAATAATATCCTCCTTTGTTGCAGCAAACCTTGGAGACCGGTGGGGTCGTCGACCTCGAGACTCTGGAGGCGAAGGTCGGTGAACTGGCTCCCACGGCCATGCATGCGTAACTTTTACTATTACTTTATTAAAAAAAAACAACTATTAACTGTTTGCATTAGCCTTTTTGCACATCAAAATATAACAAACACATTAGACATAGACAAGAGCTGATCAACTTTATTCTATAATGCCCTTACACCAAAAATGTTTTAATTTGCTATTATAAACAGGTGCTGTAGGATCTATCTTATAGTACATTCCAGCAAGATACATCCTATCATCGGTAGGATCTTTTGAATAGTCTGTTACAAAATACGGTATGTGGTCTGTTTACGGCGCTGCGCTCCACACCCGGTCGTGCTTGAAAGTTGATAAGATCAGTAAAGAACACTCCATGTCTTTATAGATTAAAATAAAATATGCCAGATGCATATCCACAAAATATTATAACTGAAAACAAAATAAAACTTTGCTAAATTATAATAAATAAATAATATGAAAAATCACGTTTCAAACTATGAGTTACATTAAGCTCTGTAATAAGCTCCCTCTACCCTATTAGGTACGGTTGGCTACACTATTGCGTAGTCTAAAAAGACTGCATTAAGTCTTGATGCAGTGAAACACATACATCATTATCATCTCCATGGCCTTTTCCGCTGCTTTATTCGGCAAAAGATGTTATTATTGCGGGCTCTACCACCTATCCTCTGCCCATCAAAGGTAGGCGACGCATCCGCAACTCACAAGCTTGTTGCAGTTGCCTATGGGTAGCCGTTTCTTAACATCAGGTAACCTGCTTGCTCGTTTGCCAATTCTATAAAAACTACTTCCATAAAAAATGGATTTTTTATTAAAAAGTTTACAACTTCCTTTTTCGGTTAAAAATAGTAATAGATAGAATCGTGTTGTAATATAAAGTAACGTATGATAGCCGGTACTTATGTCGTTGTAAAATATGGCAACGAATAACTAATTTGTGCGCAACTAGCAACATTTTATTAAACGTTGATAAAGCGGTTTATTATCTCCTACTGCTATTACTACTATTCTAAGTGAATATATCGTTATGTAGATATGGAAAACTTGGAAAAGGCAACTGTGTCGTTACAGGGTTCATTTAAATTTACTAACAAATCCTATCAATAGAATCAATACAATGAAATATAGTGATTTTTTTTAATTACCAAATTAAATTTGATTTAACACTTGACAAGAGGGAGAGAGAGGGATCTGTGAGGGAGATAACTGTATCTCTTATGCCGAAATGTATTATTCGGAAGATAGATATTTTTTTACATATGATAAGGGGGCAAACGAGCAACGGGTCGCTTAATGATTAGCGCATACATATCCGCAACACCAAAAAAATTGCAAATGCATTGCCGGCCTTTAAGGAAAAGATACGCTCTCTCCTTGAAGGAGCCTAAGTGAAGTGAATAATACAACGAAGTGTGATATCACGGCACTTGAATCAACTTTTTTTTCGAACTTTCCTACCTTTTTTCTGCAACATTTGCATACAACTTAATATTTTCTGACACTATATTGGACATTCCAGCGTACAGGCTGCGTCTATGATACTCTTGTTATAGTCGACCGAGATATAAAAACAAGTTATTGAAATAATTTATAAGCATTACAATTTTTACTTCTTTATCTGTAAGTGCAACAACCTCGTGTTATTTCCACATCAAAGAACGCCGTCTAATATATATGCTTGAATTAGATTTTATGTTTTTTTTTTTAATATATCAGTAACATTAAAATTAGATTCAAGAAATTCATTATTATGCAGCGCGACTAAATGTAAATACGAGTACGGAGATATATGGGATATGTAACTACAAAAACAAAAAAAAACATTTAGAAATAATGAAGATAAGTTTTCCGAGTATATGCACAAAAACAGAAGAAAAAACAAATACTTAGTCCAATGTTTGGCGATATATTCAAAGGTTTCGTGTACTACGAGCACATAGCACTTTTGAGGCGTAAGAAAACAAATACACCCTTACAGTACTCAGGTACTGACGATATTTGACAATGGATGTGAAAAAAAAATCTCCAGCGCCAGAGAAGCATACATACAAGCAATGGCAACTCACACCGCGCTGCATGCGCTTCCTGCCAGATCTGCAGATAAAGCCCGCGGGCACTCTACACCTTAATTACAACTATACCGACACACATATTTATTACAAGTAGTGCTGTCAAGTTTTCCAAATTAAATCTTATTAATATAATAAATGTGATAGTTTGTGTGGACGGACGGCTATTTGTTACTCAATAACTCCACAACGGCTGAACGGATCTAGATAAAATTTGGCACAGAGATAGAATGTAGTCTGGAATAGCACAAATGCTACGTTTTATCCCGGAAAAGTATACGGTTCCCATGTTTTTGTATTACACATATGTAAACATCTCTAACTATTGGATACCGCGTAACAACATATCTTTTGCACAGTGTTAGTTTAGGGTTCCGAGAATGGCATAGGCTTTATCCCTGAAAAATATACGGTTTCTTTGAGATAACAACTGAATTCCACGAAGTGAAAACATATTGATTGAATTCCACGTGAACGAAATGGTGAGAACGGCTAGTAGTAATGTAAATAGCAAGACTTAATATTATTGAAAGCAATGAGGTTACCTTAATCTACTTATCAACACTGTTGCTATGTGTCAAAATATTTTTACACACGTCAATAACTTAAGTACTTCCTTATTGACCTAATTCCCTGTTGCGGCTCAGAGGGCGTCCACAGTGCGCCACCATTTCGTTGTATCTTGGTCTACGTTTTACCTGGGGCCATGTCAACCCGAACCATGTAAATTAAGAGCCTTCTATGTTAATTTATTAGTCCCCAGAGTTAAGATAATTTAATCCGGCCAACCGTAATCGTCTCTTACAAGCAATTAGAATATAAAGTTCTATTGAACGGTAACACTTTAATGCAATCATTAGACAGGCGCGAAGTAGAAATATTCTGCGTTTCGTTTCAAAAGCTCGATATAGTTTATGTTAAAAACTGCCTATCCTTAAATACTATCAAAGACTTCGAAAGATTCTTATAGAGACTAAAAGATAAAGAGAGAAACAGACCATTGTTAACTATAACAATGTATACTATAGCGTCAAGTTGATCTGTAGCCGTCGAATAAATTTACATTACCTTGAATGCTTGTTCTTGCGTTGTGGAATGGTCTGTCCCCAGCGGTATTTTCAAACCAATTCGAGGGGCTTTCAAGAAGAGAGTGTACTTCCTCCTTAAAGGCCGGCAACGCATCTGCCTCTGGTGTTGCGGATGTCCATGGGCGTCGGTTCACTCAATGTTAGGTGACCCGCTGCTCGTTTGCCTCCCTTATTCTATAAAAGAAGGTCTAACTAAGACTAACTTTCAATTCTAACTAACCTATTTCGTAATACAATCTTAAAAGCACAATCTGTATGTATGTCGTATAATGATTTCCTCTTATTTTGAACCTACACATGTTGCAGTTGTGAAAAATATGGCTAAATTGAAATTCACATAAATATTAATGCCACTCATTTCATTTAAAACCAGACTTATAGTTAGAAAAACGGACGCGGCGTCTTCTCAGTTTCTTTAACTGGACATGCGTAGGTTTTTTCTAGTATACATTATTAGAGGAGCTTGGTCGTATAAGACGATCTAAGTGTTTAACTTACACGATAAATTTAACTTACAAAGAGTCATTTCTTAGTAAACTTCTCGTCAATTAACTAAATGTTGATTTACGTAACTTAACACATCGATGGACAGTACAGCCTCGGTGGCATTGTCAGCTGAGATACTCCAAATTTTGATACAGCCGTAGCGACATAATGCATCGTTTTAAAATTATATTACGTGAAATGTGTAAATTATACTATGTGTGTGTGTGTGTGCACTACGCGACTGATCGTATTTAAATGATGATGTATAAGTATGGAAAATTAAACATTTTCGGGAGTACAGATATTATAAAGGTTAAAACTAGGACGCCGAGAAGCGTGCTGTTGTATCTTGTTCATGAGTTTGACACCTCAGAGTGTTACTGTCCATCAACATGTTAAAATCAAATGTGATATATATATAAAATATTATGATGTCAGTTGATAATCCTACTTAAATAACAATGTAAATTCTTCTAAAATATTAAAAAGTAAAGTTCAGAATTCACCATATGTCGTTTACTCCGAACGCTAGTTGTATAATTTTCTATCTCCTTATGTTGTATGTGAGTCAAGTGTATCGAAATGGCGGCGTCACCTTGCGCACGCGCCGCCGAGTGGAACGAAGCGTGACGGCAGGAAACAGTACTAACGATCACTCGCGCCCAGCGCTGGGACGATCACTGGCCCAAGTTAATCGACTAGCGCACTTGCACTGTGGACATAGAAAGTGGTGCACTCTGTAGTAATCTCATTTAATCAAGAAACGTGTTCATATTACTGTCTATAAGACTTCTTTATGCTTATATTATTAACTCTATACGAGCTTTCTAATACGACAACTGAATATATAATAAGCTTTCACTTATTCGTTACTAACTCTGGATTCTGATGACGTGCTAAATTATGCATATTATGAAGCTTACAACCAAAAAAAATTATGTTACTTTTAATAACCTGCCTCAATACTTCGGTAGTTAAAGATAAATGATGTTCATTTTCTGTGCGTTTTAATCAAAAAAGTGAACCTTCGAACCTAATACAGAGAAACTATTCTGATCAGAGTCAAAGGATTAAGGGCATGTGTGTGCTGTAAACGCTACCGCAGGGCGGCGCAAGATTCCTTCTTTAGTCTTTGACGTAAACGTGTTAAAGACTGTCACGTTTTAACTAAACAGTCGCACTGGTCTCAAGCGGTCTCTTAAGTAGTTAAAAACCATTCACTTCAAGGCTGCTGAATCTATACTCTCTTGGATACTGTAATAAACATAAAATATTTAATACTTAAACGTAGGTAAGCTTCAAAGAGATTTAAAATAATTTTACTGCGAGTCGGTGGTCACTCGGGGACTACTGTTCGGAAGTGTTCGCGGGCAATGGACAATGATGGGGGTCATAAAATAACCCACACATGCACACTGTTTCCTCACCCTTATCATTATTTACACAATAAACCTGCGCAGGAAGCAGTAAAGTAGGAGTGAGCAAGGATTACAATTTGTTTAGCTAAATGTTCAAGATGTATGTGGAAATGGATGATAATTCATGAGCTATAAATAGAAAAGTAAAATCTACCGTGTGATGCTTTTTTATGTTTTTATTGAATCGTTTAAGAGCATTGCTTCTTTGACAATCGAAAGACGACCAGCTTCTGGTAAATTGACAACAATTAAGATAGAAAATAATAGCGAAACTTTAACATAGATTAATAAAAAATGAGCTTTCTTTTCTTTATTGCCCGACTGACAGGAGGGTAATGTTTTTTGCACATTTAAATGCATTTACATATGTACGTATGTATTTATGTATGTCTGTTGCATTGTGACCTCCTGTAGCCTAAACGGCGGGACCGATTTTGAGAAGTGAGGCGTCAGACGACTAGTTTTCTTCCCCGGAGTGCCACAGGGTGCAATCAGTCGGTCTTTATTATGTTTTTAGGTTAACTACTAGTTTCAAAAATGAATACCAATAGCACAAGACGTGTACCAATATTTAATACCAATACTTTATTACTTTTTTAGTGTTCTATAGTTTATTGGATATTATAATACAAATATTGAGTGATATACGTGAAGTAGTAAAAGCAAGAGCTTATTTAATACTGGTGGTCGCTTTAGCTCCGGAGACACACACATTTGAGCATTCTTTAATAACTTCGCTCTCGCTGTGTGTGTAACAACTTAATGTGTGGAATAAAGGAAAGATGTAGAGATAGCTGTGAATTAATTGAACATACATCAAGCTCACGTCAGATGCGCCACGATAGGGGCCGCGAGCCGCGTGGCTAGCGACGACGCACCGCCACCGTCGTGTTAGCCAGGGCTTCTCAACCGGCCGTAACGCACGGGTCGGAAAATTCGTAGCGGCTTCTAATATAAATCTGTTGTGACGTAAATCTGGAATTTAAATGTTCATATTTAAATCACGATGCCAGTAACATGAATTGACAAAATTCGTTGCAATGCAAAATATCTACGTTTTTGTTATGCTTATTTCATGTTCCGGATGGTAAATAAAATCTCGATGATATGATCTATCTAAAAACCAATCTTGGATCTATTGAAGTCTTCTGTTAATCGTCTTTTAGGTACAAGATCTAAGGGTTCGCCTGCTAGCCATGTCGAATGCTTGTAAAAAAACAAGATGGCGGTAAACAACAAACTGACAAACTGTTCGAAATAGAATTTATACACCAAATTTGAAACCGAATTCACCAATTAACTTAATATTACTGATTTTTTTTAAACTTAAATGATTATTTATTTTTGTTGTTGTTGCTCGCAGCCCTGGCTGTAACCGTAACGGACTTGGGCTACTATTATCAGCTATTTATCACAAAGAGGCGACACCCAGCGACATCTAGCGACAAGCGGCGTTAACAATTACCAAGATGAAGTAATAAATTTCCACCTACTTCTTACCTATACCGTTCACACTCAGTATTTATAGCACATTATAAAAAAAATCCCCTCGCAACGTAGCTAGGAAATAATTCGTCATTAAGATAAACCGATAAGAACATACCGATTCAAGCCCATATTTAACGTTCTTTGAATCAGAGGGTCTAAATAAAGTTTTTCGACTTACATGTTAAACTAACTAGTATTTTGGTTATCCTATTCAAGCGCTTTAATAGACATTAACCGATGTCGGTGCAAATAACGTAAATACTCCTGTACATTATACAATTCATAAAATAAGCAAATGAAACATAGGAACAACAGAGTAATTCAGCATGGCCGACTTTTAGGGTACTGTCGAAACAGAAATGTAACAATAGAGCTGAAGAGAAAAGAGGTGCCTCACATTTCCGTCACAATGCAAAGCAATCTCTTTGGCATATTAACAACGCTTTAAAAAAATTTACTTCTGGGTGACATAATTATAGTGAGTTTATATGTTAGACATTTCACTAAAGAACTATTTGTTGTACAAAATAGAAGCAAATTTGCATCTTTGTACATTAGCCGCAATTTAATTTGAACTGACCACATGAACGATAGTGTAATAACAATTCATACCTACGGCATATTTCTGATAACAAAATTTTTGATTATAAAATCAAACTAATAATGTAATCAAAGCTTAACACCAGTCATTCGCGCTTGAAGTTCTGGCAAAAGAAAACGTTTATGTAATATTATTAAATGTTATCAAATATATTATTAAAAGGATTTTTTTAAATTAACAAAATGCCAGTGCGCTTTGCAAATGTTTTCGTTAAATTGCGCGCCTGCGCGCGGCCACGACGCGACTCGACGCAAATGTTGTTATTACACAAATAGCCGCTCGTTAAACTTGACAACATTAAACGTTTTCTAATAATTAATAACATAATAACAGACAATTACGCTGTCGAGAGCTACGCGCGCGCTCCACTCCATTTAATTATCGAAATAATATCTGCTGTCTTGTTACTCTGAATGCAAGTTTTTTAGTTAGTTTTTTCAGCTGAAATTTATCGATTCGAAATTGCGGCGATTTTCTTTTTAGGATTCCTTATACATACTCTGCATTATAAAGTAGTCGGTAAGTAGGTACAAGACATTATGATAGTATGAATCAAGTTCTTAGCATCTGGCCACTTTCCTAGTTTCCCTGCCTTACTGTCTATGAGAGAACTATTAATTAATAATAATATATAGCATAAAAGTATGTTTATGTGGGTCAAGATGGCGAGCATCGAGGTGTCGCTGGCGGGGTGCGGGCGGCGCGGGGGCGCGCGCGACGCTGCACGTGAGCTGGACGCACTGCGCGCCGCCCTCACAGACAAGGACACCCTCATACAGAAGTAACTCTTACACCTGTAGATTTACATGTCCTTGCTGAATATGCCTTTATGGACTTTTATAAATTAGCCCCAACTACTTCATTAAAGGAATGGAAGGTAGAGGTTTTTTGCATGTTGTTGCTAATGTCATGAATTGTTTTGTATTACAAAAAAATATTGACTTGCCTAGCCCCTCCTTATTGAAGTAACTAAGAATTACTTCTAGACATGTTAGGTTTTTTGCTAGGCAATAGGCACTGCTCTTGGTCATTTCATGTTGATTGGAGGACACCACAACCCATTCTTGAATACTGTTCTTATTGTAATTAGACTGTGATCTTGTTTCGAGAACAAGTTTTGAAACTAAAATAATCTAATTCACCCAGCCTTAAGAAGCAGCTGAGCGCGTCAATAAGCGCTGCGCGGCTGGCGACGCAGGCGGCGTCGCCGGCGGGGGCGCGGGGTCCGCCTGAGGATCCGCCACCCGCGCTTTCGGCGGAAGAGCGGCGCGCGCTGGAGGACC
The DNA here is from genome assembly GCA_018246295.1 of Papilio alexanor hazarajatica. Classification (NCBI taxonomy): domain Eukaryota; kingdom Metazoa; phylum Arthropoda; class Insecta; order Lepidoptera; family Papilionidae; genus Papilio; species Papilio alexanor. The sequence continues at coordinate 14,094 of DWLR01000224.1, forward strand.
GTGCCGCCGCGCTCAACGCCGACCTTGAGGCCCGCCGCGCCACCATACAGGATCTCAGGAAGCGGCTCGAACAGACGCATGTTACCGAGTAAGTTTTTTTTATTAAATAGTAATAGTCAAATTAGAGCAAGCAGCAGTAATAGCCGTTGCGCGAATGATCAGACTTGGGCAGCAAGAACAAGTTTTAAGAACAATCGACCACGGAACGAGTGATGATCGACTTTTGTGTTGGGATGATTTTGTGCTGATAAGTGTACAATGATGGCAGGAGCATTGACTCGCGCATCGAGCAGGCGGAGCTGCAGTACCGCGCAGGGCGCGAGGAGCTGGAGCTGCTGTCGCTGGGGGAGCAGGCGCGCGCGCTGGCGCACCTCATCGAGCACGCGCACGCCGCCGCACGCCAGCACGACAACACGCTCTACAGGTACAAATCGCAATACATACGCTAGCACTACGTATTGTTACTTAATACTTTTAACATTGTCCACCGTCAATTAGATTTTTTAGAAATAATATTTTTATGTATTATACAATACTTTTGCATTTGAGATTTCTTTTATAATTTTACGTAATGAATTAAAAATTAAAATCTACAGAATTACGGAAATGACTAATCGAACCAAAAGCAAAATGGTTTTACCGATGATCACAACAATGAGAGTGCTCCGATTTTAAAGATAACAAATGTTTATGAAATTATAATACATCTTGGACAAAGAATTGATTATTCTGAAATGTAAAAGTAGCTTTTCAGAAAATATGTCTACAATTATTTATATAGACATAAACAGTAACTATCACGTAATTAACTGAACGCAACAATTTTACAGAAGAGACGTTTGCAATTAAAAGAACTAACATTTAATTATTTCACAAAGCAAGATGTATCACAACGATCAGCAGAAACAATTATACACTAATCTGTTGTCTGGATGCATGGCTCCATTGAAACTTATCCGATAAGTATCGTGTGAAGACATGGCCGCCATGGAAACCGGGTCATTACAAGGGTTGCCAGCCGCTAACGCTGGCAACGACGAAGAAAAAAACGACTCGACTTTAACAATTATTACAAATAACGATTTCTACTGTCAGTTCCTTTGAAAGCTCGAATACATCTACCAATGATCATTACACCGAGATATGCAGAATCTATTGAAAGATCTCTGTTTCACGGACGTTGACATGTCAGCTGTGAACAGTCTATTAATTTTTTATCCATTTAGTTACGAGTATACACACATATGCGATGAATCTCATGTGTCAGGGGTATCCATTTTCTCCACAAATTCTACCAACATAACCAACTCTTTTGGTTAACATGTAGCGGTGGTAATAATATTATATCAGATGAACCGCTTGATTGTCCTTCTCAGAAGAACAAACACTATATGTATCAATATATGTTTAGTAATGGTAGGTTTTAACAATGGTAGAGTCCGCAACAACATCTGTGGCACGAACGAAAAAGAAAAGTCCTGAACGATCTAGTATCTACGGTAACCCTACTAAAGTTTGGTTAGAATCTTAACACAGTGTGAGCTGGAGGCTGCGCAGATGCAATGATAGAGCACAACAAATCGCTCGCTCTGGCGTGTGTTACGCCAGCGCGCATTGTTGTGTGGGGCGAGAGTGCGGGGGCGCGGGGGCGGCGGCACACTTTCTATGGCGGCCTATCATGGGAAGCATCTTGCCGAATACTGGCCAATCTGTCGATAGAAAGTGCTTTGGATAAAGTGTTTGAATGTTAATAATCGAGACAATGCGATCGTCGCTCTAGAAAAAAAAGATAAATATTTTCTTTCAACTTTTGTTTACCTATGTTTGCCACAACATACCGTTGTTAACCAAACTCTCGTCTTCAAACGAAAAACTGATCACTTAAACTGGTAGGTTCCTGTAACGACACATTCCTAGGATATCGAACATTACATTAAGATAGCTTTAACCTGCAAGACATCTGATAAACTACTTATCCGGTATCATATGGCCTCATTCGCTAAATGGGTTCTCTAATGAAGATTACTATACATTACGCGCCGGATATAATAAGGCTGCCACGCGAAGACAGCCATGGCGGTCGCTTGAACACTCTCACGCCTTCGTTTCGTGAAAAATGTCTGTCATAAGTAATCACTTAATCGTCTTTGAGCTTATGAGCGTTAAAATGTTATTATTGTATACATGAGTGATTGTATTGTAATCGTAATTAGAAATCGTTCTTTGCTCCGAAATGGCCGAATTCTCATGACCTTTGTTTGACTATTATTTAATATAGTTTTATAGCTGTCAGCAATACAATATTCATAATATTACTGAAAATATTTATTTTTACACTATTTAGCCACTACAAAGGTCCAAAAATCTAGAAGTAAGTTGGCTATAGTTTTTTTTTTTGCTATGAAGACATTCGTGCATTATTATGCAAACAGAAAGTTTGAAAAAGTCAAAAATGTTACAACTTACTTTAAAGAAGAGCAGCATTTTATGTGCCCAGTTACTTGACGTCTACAATTAAGTGGAACACTGGGTGCGGGTAACGAGGCTTTTTTTGACAAATGATCCGCGAGTTACGTCGGGGCGTTAATGCTGTGTACGCGTAATGACACGATGACACGCGGATAATTCTCAGAAAATCTTAAGAAATAACCATCGAATCTAACAAACAACAAACCGCTCGTGATTTCTAGTGCGAATTCAAAATTGAAAGACGAAAATTTCACCTTCTGTCACATTTGATGTATTTTCTATCGCCTTACCGTATTTTTGCTCTAGACTTTTAAGTTTAAGTAATAATATCTAATGTGAATAAAATAATTGGCTTTTATTTTTTAAATATGGCAATATCTTTTTCATCTTGTGATGTTATATACCTCTAATCTGAAATTTATCTCACATCTGCTAATCATAACTTGAAAAATTTAATGTAATTGTTTAAAAAAGGAATTACAATAGGTTTTGCAATTATATTATCAATTTTCTCCAAATCAAGATACCGATGAGAAACATATTCAATTGTGTCGATAGAAGCGGTGGTTAAAAAAAAAAGAAAAATTTGATGGTGAAAGTGTGATTTGTGTGTAAAGTCATTGAGGGCGGGTTACGAACCTCGCTGCTCCGTGGTTACAATGCCACTTTCATTCCGCGGTCCAGCTTTCAAAACTCAACCAGAAGTGTAATTATAGTTTATCATTCGGAGTCATTTTACTCGAACTTTCAAGTATTTATTAACGCATTGTCGAGTCAACTGTTTCAATCGATCGTGACGTAAATGATGTTAAAAAAGAATAATGATGGTTGAAAAACATTTATAGTTAACTTGGTACTTGTGATCAAACACGCGACACATAGGTATCAGAGAGGATGACAAAAATCTATAAAAAATTGATAAAGTATCATAATATTGAACTGCGTAATATAATATTCCTTACAGTAGGTACAATGGGTTTACCATTTCAAATATAAAATGTTTGCGTAGGTATTGCGTAGGTAGGCATTGTATTTTAATTGTGGGTAATTGATAATTGAAGTATCGGCAGTTCCTTTACTATTCGTGGCTTAAGTATAAATCGACTAAAGAAAAAAAAAATTTTTTTTTCTTTAGTAGATGTATACTTGACTCGTTACACAGTAAAATCAACTTTAATAACTGAAAAAAAAGATATAAATCTCAATGTTTGCTTGTTTGCAAGGTGACTAGCTCGTGCGCATACGCAGCGTGTACATCTAGTACTCGTGTGGATAAATCACTGGGTACCGTGGATGGGTTCGCTTATAAATAATGCATTCCCGTAGTACCTTTACCAGCAGATATATGTGGCCGGCGCGCTTAAACGTTCGATTGGAATAACCTTCAATATATTAGAGCGACGTTTTTATTTTTTCTCGACACATTTTGAATTTAAAAGTAATCTCGCAAAGCCGTCAAACCTTTTGGTGTGAGCATAGAGCTAGCGTTTGGACATGAATTAGGTGACAAGTGAAACAAATGGTAAGCTCTAAACACCAAGTGATTACGTAAATCCAAGAAACTTCTGTTACCATTAATAAATTTAGCATTTGTACAGAAATAACTACTTCAAGGAATGCAGTTTCTTAAAGTTATATACAAATGGACGTTAATACATTTAACGTTCATTTTAATTCCTAATGTTTTCAACACAAAGTTATCGTTACCACTTCTGAAGTATTGAATGCTTGTATGTGCGGAACATATTAAAATAGTCATCTCACAGTAAACTATACCTAGTTTACTGTGAGATGACTTTAAATACTGTAATAATAACTATAAACTAAGAAAAAGTAGTTCTTACATTTTATAATGAAATATCTCTTCGAATACATACTTCTCTCGCCTCTTTTCGTAGAGGTTTATTCTTTTAGTAAATTTGTATTTAAATAACAAGACATATGTATATAGCATTGTTATTAGTCAGTGAGCAGTCGAGCGCCGGCTGCCGATATTACTGTAGCGACTAGTTGTAGTGCGCAGTAACTATGACACAAGTTCACAGGAATCATTTGCATTAATATTGAACGCCCACTCGTACATCGCCCGCTCAAATTATACTGGATATAAGAAGTATCTATATATAGATTTATCTTTCAACTATTCTCCAAACTTGCAACACTCCAATACATTGACATTAAGGACAAGTAAATCCCAGATTGATTTTATTGTGCATTTGCTAATCGGGATAAATTATAAAGTACCTCATGGCTATCTCTGCACTCCTGCTCATGTGGGTGCAAAACTTCGTGATCGCTAAAGCGGTTAAAGTGTAAAAGCGTAACAACCAACCAAATTTCCATTCGCTTTTGTAATATTACTGTGGATTGTAGTTTATCCTCGCACTGGTGATGATACATATAGGTTTAATTTAAATATGTACAGTCGAGTTCCTTGACGGTATTCCACTTACAGAAAAATTGCCTTGTTCCTTGCGACGAGCTAAACTCCGTCTCCTTCTTACATATAACCAATTAGGGTGCTATCGATGTTTTGACAAAATAAAGTAAAATCTGTGGCGTACCTGCACTGTACCCCTGACTATTGTTATCACCGCTGTCTTTGTTTTCCGCTCGAGAAGTTTTACGATCTCTGCCATTCAGACGAAATCATAATTTGCGAATACTTATGTTATAACATTAACTGATCTTATTTCGTCCTAACACATTTAAAAGTGGCATCCTATTGGTTATTGTTTCTGCGTCAACGTCTCAAGGCGTACGAAACGCTCAAACAATTGTCTCTTTTAAAGTGGAATACCGCCAAAGAACTCGTCTGTACATCATGCGAAAAATTCTAAGAAGCGTAAAGTTGGATATAGCATGTTATTAGTTTGTAACAGTTGTTGCAGCAGTTGTCTGCTCTTTATCTCCTCACGTGCAGTTGCACGTGAGGAGATAAAGAGCAGACTTATAAACCTTATTGGTTTAAATAATGGTAACAACAACTACTACAGTTTTAAACGTTTTACTCGTATATTTACGCTCATAAATACGTGCATAAGATGTACAGCACCTGCTTAGTTTCACTTTGCTGTCACAATATGCGGCAAAAATTGAAAGAAAGATATCAAATAATCATCCCGTAGGAATATACAAAGGCAATAAAAGGCGCTGCGCAATCGCAGGGCGTGGGTGTCGACTCCTCGACCTTTCGTGCTGTCTGTAAGGTAACCATGCTGCTATTTATTATTTGCTCAGTTGTGGTTGTAATCAAATCGTGTTACCTACTATGAAATTAATAATTTATTATTATTATGTTATTATTAATTATGTTTTGCTTGCCCAAGATAAGTTCTTAAACCGCTAATGTAAACCACCGCTAAATAACGTAATAGACTATAGGTACAATAGTTTACTTTATCGTTATTAATTCTGTAAATAATTTCTTTCGTGTTTAGAGACGTTTTCACTTGCTCGTTACATGCCATCGGACACTTTACGTTATATTGTATAAGTATTAAAACTATATTTTTTGATATCAGTGATCGGTTACAAAGTTGACGTAAAATGTTCAAGTGTGTCTTATTAAATAGTGCTGCAGTTTCAACGTAATGTTGAAGCAAGATACATTTTGCTTCAAGATTACGATGAAACTACAAACTTATACGACTTGCCTTCATCTCTGACACGAGCACGAAAATACTCTCACGACCAAAAAAGGAAATTAGGTACTCGAGCAGATTTGATGTTTATGTTTTAATGCCATGTTTTAACATCCATGTAGTAGACTCCTACTAAAACTTATGCGTGATTAAACTCTGTAATAATATAATTTATAACAGAAATATTTATTTTCTGTTCAGATTTTAACCTATGAAGTAATCGTGTCTGTGTGTAGTATACACACAGACACGATAAAATCAATAAATTAATATTATGAAGATAGAATGCTTTATTTTTGTATTGGGCAAATTTTGTTACTAATGAACCGTTTATAAAAATTATTTTATCCTATAAAGCTAGATTATCCAGAAGCGTTTATAAAAATAAATATAGAGACTACTTTGTCTCTATATTTATTTTTATAAACGCTCAATAGTTAAATTCATATTGGTGGCACCGGGCATGAATAAGCTATGAAATGATTTAATTTACTTTGAAATTGTCTTAAAAAAAGATACTGTGACTTTGTGTTCATTAATTGCACAACTTATTAAACGAAAGTTACAAAACCTACTAGTTCAGTTATCTGTATTTAATTGACATCATCGTCGCGGAAATTGTATTACTTGAAATTATTGATTTAAGGAGATTGTACTTTTTCATTTTTTACAATTCGTGGAAATGTTGTTAGACGTCATAATAAAATCACTCTCTCAAAGACTTACAAGCAACAGCAACAGGTACGACTATATTTTAACATGATTTCCATTTTATAAAAAAATTAAAGTTCTTAGAAACGATTTAGGTACTTCATTATTATTAAAGATAATAATGTATCTTAATACAATTTGGAAAAAAATCACTTAAACTAGTATTTAACGTTACTGTATAAATTTGAAACTGTATAAATTCCTTGTATTGTTTCAAATTTAACAATAAAAGATTTTAGCTGACTATTCAGGTATGATACTAGCGCATGGCCACCGCGCGGTCACTGCTCCTGCGCCCCTACGCGCCACGACTGAGAACAACACGCTCAGCGTGGCAAGAAAGTCATGACACAACTACTATTCTTAGGGATGTTGTTGTTGTCCATAGATACAACTAGGACTAACATTGCTAACACCTTAAACCAAGTTATCGTTGTCAATTTTCTGTCTTCACTTTATTTACTTATTTAGTAAAAGAATCAACACAAGAAATGTAAATATAACAGAAGTTGGTTTCAAAGTATAGACTGTAAATCAAATTCTTTGTGTAGGTATACATTATAAAATAAAGTCTCCAACCGTGTCTGTCTGCCTGTCTGTTTGATCGCGATACTCAGAAAACTACTGAACGGATTTTGAAGCGGTTTCCTCCGCCAATAGACACTGATTCATGAGGAAGGTTTAGGTGTATAATTTGTTAAGGTTTTTTATAAATTGATTGAAATATGACAATAATTGTTGAAAATGTCGAAAAAAGTCAAGCCGCCTAGGAACTTTCATCGAAAACGCTGCCTAATCCTTTTGAAAAATGTATAAAAAAACAATGTATAGTGGGATAACTTTTAAAAAGTTGCTTCATTGTATCGCTAGATGGCATAAAATAATAAAAATAGAATTTGGTAAATTTAAAAATTAATATTTACACCTGTTATCAGGATTTTCAAAATAGTGTTCTTTTCTGCTCCTCATAAATAATAAAGTATCTTTGAATAATCTTAATCTTTTAAAAATTCTTTTAAAAAATTCGTTTAAAAAAATCCTGTCTCACATAAAATATGTGTTAAATATAATTCGGTTAGTTATTTAATCAACTGTTAAAAATATCGCAATACTCAATAACAATTACTATTTTATATTAAATAAGTACCATAATATAACATAAAATTAGGAGTCGATGGTAAAAATAACAAGGGTGTAACAAGTCAAGATAACTGTCTCCTTTTTTGTTATGCATTTTGTAAGGTTAGGTTATACTTAATTTAAAAAAAACTGAATATATACATAAATTAGTTATTTTTTCTTTCTTTGTAATCCCTACTTATATTATAAATGCAAAAGTAGCTCTGTCTGTCTGACTGTTACGCTTTTACGCCTAAACCACTAAACCGATTTTGATGAAATTTTGTACAACGATAGACTTGACTTTGGGAAAAGATATATGCTACATTATATTGCCAAAAAAAGGTTGAAATAAGCGTTGAAAGTTGGTATGGAAATTCGTCATTATTGAAGATAAAACCATGAAATTTTGCTTTTAGGCACTTGAAAAGAAATAAATAAACGTTTGTTCAAGCGTTTTTGAAATTTCGCACTTAGTGGGGTTGAAATAGGGAATGAAAGTTTATATAGAAGTTTAAAGTCACGCTTTCACATCTAACCCGGAACCAATTTTGAAGAAATTCGAAAAAAAATAGAATAGACTTTGGAGAAGGTCGTAAACTACATTTTACCACGAAAAAAAGGCTTGAATGGGATAAGGGGTGAAAGTTTGTTTGGAAATTTGTCATTATTTAAAAGAAAACCATGAAACTTTGTTTTGAGGGACTTTAAGGAAAGAAATTAGTAAATATTTGGTCTAATGTTTCCAAAATTCCGACCTGTGTGGGGATGCAATAACATAGGGGATGAAAGTTTGCTTGAAAGTTAGAAAAAAATCACTCTTTCGCGCCAACTCCAACCGGCTCCTTGGGAGGGATATAAGTTACCTATTGTTGTAAAAAAGGAATGAAGGGGTTGAAATAAAGGATGAATATTTGTACGGGTATTCATTATTACCAGAGATGAAAGCATAAATCTTTGTATTTATGAAAGATAAATAAACATTTGTTTCAGCATTATTGACTTTTCGACCTACATGGGGATGAAAAAGGAGATGAAAGTTCGTATAGTATAGCAGTCCAAGCAAAACTGTCTATGTTTACTGTACGTATATGTGTATATTTATCGAAAACAAGTCAACACAAGTCACAAGGAACGCGGCGCTGGATCAAACTTGTAAAATATTTACGTTTGAGGAAAGAAAAGATAAAAACAAAATTCATAAAATTTTCATTTTTCGAAATTTCAATTCATTAAAAAAAACCAAAGCAGTTTATATGTGTATTATTAGGGAAATAAGTATCCTGCAATATATTAAAAGTAATGCTCACATAAACTATTCAACGCGGACGAAGTCGCGGGCAAAAATTAGTTATACATACATATATGCTGGTTTACTTTAACACAGTCGAGTACCACTCACTCGTAAATCTTGACAGCTATTTACCCGTAGCTAGTAAACCTGATCGTTTGTATAACTTTGTTACTATTGTACATAAACGTGCTTACGTTTATGAGCCCTTGACTTTTTTAAATTATTTACTAGTATTTTTCGTCTTCGCCTGGACGGGCTCGGTCGGAGAGATTCAATAGCTATTTATTTAAACAATAATTGTCGTTGAAAAACATATCTAATAAAATGCGTAAAGTTCTAGTTAAGTAAATAAAATTAAATAAATAAAACAACGAAAAATAATTACGGAGTGCTAACAAGTTGATATCTTGACCACCAAGAACAAATTATGTCATTAAAGTAATTGAATACAAATACGAATAATTGTATAAAGTACTATGTGTAAAATTATTTCATATTTTATAATGTTCTAGTTAATTCGAACATGATAAGGTGTGCATTTTTCATTGTGTATGTAAATGTTATTTTTTATATTCCTTTAGAACGAGAATTGCAAAATTCATATTACGGAAATAAAGACATTTTCTGAATAAAAACAAATTATAACTACCCCGATTTTAGTGATCAGCTTCAAACGTTGTATGATGCATAACAAAATTTCATTTTTAATTTAGTCGATTAAACATGAATTTACGCTGCTCGGTGAGCAAACGTAAATCGAGTAGTGAGACTTGATTGACATTCGCACCCACTTCTCGCGGCTCACAGTGTAAGACGTTAACTCAATTACCACGACGTTAAAGTTTGCGATAAACCCGCACTAGGCATACAGGTGAGACGGTTGCTGGCTTCCCATCTGTAAATAGGATCGCATACATTAGGATCCGAAAACAAATTTTGTTACATAATTAACATTCCAATTAACCTACATTCGAATTCCTTCACGACTTTGTATCCATAAATAGACTTAGGTATATCTCAAGCCTAAATACCTTGTAATAAGGAAGTCGTGCAAAGTATTTTATGATGCTATACTTGCTAACGACTGTCAACGCCGTAGATAGTATTAAAGTCATTAAATCCCGGTACTGGAACTGACTGCTGAAAGAATTTATTGGTAAGTCTCAGCACACGAGTTAATTATTATAGGCTCATTTAGTCACAAACCATAAAGCCAAAACATTAAAAGCCTTAGCTTTTTATTTACCTTATGATGCCCAAACTTGACAAAGATAAGCCTGTCATCTTGTGTGTCAAAAAAAATCACTGGAATATAATTATAACGGTCAGCTCGGGACATCCTTTTCATTACATATTAAAGTTGTGGGAGCGAAATAATTACACCCACATATTTTTGTGTTCACATTCAGTTTTTATTTCCGGATCATTTAATTCACTATTACCACGACAAGAACAAATTACAAAAACAGATTACAAAGAATACTTGATTTTTACAACAATCGAGACATTGATAGCTGTCCTCCCCCGCGTCTCGAGAGCGGGGGAAAAGCCAAGCGTGGGGGTTGCCGGGCTATCGCATTCGTGCTCGTTTAGAAATTAACAATTAATTTATGGAAGCAGGACTCGCCACAGAGTCTATTGTTACTGGCGCGTAATATATCTGAACCCGGGGTCAGGAAAAATACCTATGCGTTTTCTCCTTTATGTGTCATATTCAGGGACACAGTCCCTTGTAACTCTGTTTTTCTCTTTAAATTAGACACATCAACACTCGTGCCACTCTTCAGTTTGTTGTGTTTGTTCATGAGAAGTCATTAAGCAAAATGATTAAAGGTTCTTAATAGTGTGTTGTATTTCAGCGCAGTGGATGAGTGCGGCGGTCGGGCATTGCTGGTGTGCGCAGAGTCGGGCGCTGGAAGTGCGGCGTGGGGCATAGCGCCGCGCGGCTCGGGGCTCGCCGTGCACTGGGCCGCTGACCATTCACCGCTCAGGCCAGGAGACAGGTGCATTACTTCAAAGACCATAACAATGTTATAAACATCATCGGAGATTAATTTTTCATATACAATTAAGATATTTAAACATTGGAATACAACTTTTTTATCGAAAGCAAACATATATTTCACTTTCGTATTTAAAAAAATGCATTTTGTTTGGTAATTATGGCGAACATTCATCCTGACATTATTGAGCCGCTTTCTCTTTAACCTCCTTAAACGTATAAAAATAAAACAAGAACCCGGAACAGAAGCCCAGGTAATAAAATTCGCGATGCTAGAAGCGATATGTCCATACGTGGTTGCAGGTGACCCGCCGTGACCCCGGCGCCGGCGCCGGCGCACGCTTTGCTTCGCAGAGGCCAGATACTCGCCTCGTTAGCCACAACCTTAGACATTACGATAAAACCATACTAGATGTTTGAACAAGTAATTTTAATGGTAATTAGGTTCGTTAGTCGCACTGCCACACTCAGAATCGTTATTGGCTGCTCAAGCAGTCCCTGAGTATAGTATAATACATTTAATAGTGCACTATCGAGCCCGTTAGCGATTCATTAACTTTTCTGACATTTAGTTATGTGTTACTTAACACTAATTTAATTAACATTTCTAATGTAAGGACTAAAAACACTGAAGTGGTTACAGTGACAAATTAACACTAGTCCACATTGAATAGCAAATTGAAAATTGAGAAAACAATTAAGTTACATCCTGTAATACTGTTGTGTGGTAACATACATAAACAACAACACGGTAAATCACATTCAATCGTTAATTTGTAAGCTCAATATGCATAATACCTAATACCTTGTTTGTAAACACAATGTTTCATATTTATCCTAAACTTATTTAATTACAGGTTAATAGAAGTGAACGGTAAGTTAGTAATGAACAGCAAGAGTCAGGAGGAGCTACAGCACGCGCTGGCCGCCGCCAGCCCCGCGCGTGTGGTGGTGCTGCGCGACCAGCGGCCAGCGCACTCCGCGCCCGTCGCCGGCACCTTCACACACGTCAGTACTCCTTCTCTACTGGTTTCATATTGTTTTGCGATTATCCTATGAATATGATTCGATTCAAACCCAAACAAAACTCGTTTTCTAATTAGTATCTAATTTGAGCGATGCATAATTGCAGATGGAAGCGGCAGCACTGCGCGCTGAGCTGGGTAGTCTGCGCGCGGCGGCGGAGGACGCGGAGCGCACCAAGGAGGGCCTGCGCGCCGACAACACACGACTCACGCACCGCATCTCCTACCTCGAAGACCAGGTCGCCGAACTGCTCTCCAGCCACACTCAGGTGCTCCGACGAATGTAGATTTTAATCATCAAAACATAAAACGACTTCATACCGGCTAATTTTTAGAAATCTCTTAGGCTCCTTGTCTCATAGGTGCCTACATAGTTGTGTTACCCGATACCTCGTTTATTAGCAGACTGTGACATAAAATATTAATTTATAATAGTTTTAATCTTAAATTTTATCGTCATAATTATCATATTTAATTATAATTAAAAAATAACTTGTCCGTAGCTACACCCGGTGAGCAGCAGCGATAGCTGCATAACAGTCAATAAGACGAAGAAAAATGTCACGAACATCAACATAACGACGGAGCCGCAACAAACAAGCAAACTGAGCCACAAGTCCGAGGTGCAAGTATTCCAGAAGGGCCCCGACATCACAGCCATCGTGGCTAAGCTGCCCGGCCTAGACGGCGCCGAGGCCAATCTGCCCGTGCTGAGGCCGCGCTCCAACGCCTCGGGCGCGTCCTCGCGCGCCGCCGTATCACCGCGCACCTCACCCGCGCCCACCCGCCGCGCCCACAGCTCGCACAGTATAGACCCCCGCGCGGGCCGCGTGCGCCACTCCCTTTCGCACCATTGTATACACGCCGCCGTCGACTACGGCGCCGAAACCGACGCCGCCATCCGCATGATCGAACGAAACCAAAGACACATGGAAAAGCAGCGAGTGAAAAACGAAAAATTCAACAAATCACGGACGGACGACCACTTCAGATCCGATAGCGATTTGGACACCAAAGACTCGCATCCAAACAAGAGCGAGCCTAGACATTACGAGATCAAGAAAGCCGCCGACAGAATAGATGAAAGCATAAAAAAGACCAACTGGGCGGAGAGAAAAACTCTGTCCATCATAGAACAGCTAAAGAAATCGCAGCGGCTGCGCAAAATGAAAAAGAACGACAGCTGCGAGGACATTCAGGTGGACTCGGACAGACGCTACACATATCACCGGATAGACGGCAAAGTGCTCGAGAACGCGCACAAATCGAGCCGCAGGTCGTCGAAATTGCACTCCCGAAGCGCGAAATCTTCAGAATTCGAATCTGAATGCTCCGATTTTCCGAACGGAGATATGTACAGCAGCTCTCCGAGACTGGACTACGGGTCGGAGAGTTGTTCGACAAGGATAAGCCACTACAAGAGGAACGAGGACAAACGGGAGGACAGCAAGTCACGACCGACGCCCCCGCGCAAGCCGCTGCGCCTTTCGCTGCATAAGGCCCGCAGCGCGCACTCCATACTGAACGGTAGCGAGTCCGAGACGCCGAGCGGACCGCCCTCTGAGACGCGCAACGGCGACGTCTGTCAGGAGTCGCCGCACAAGAGGCCAGTGAAGCGAACGTACGCGGCGGACAAGTGGGCCCGCGAAAAGATCCGGGACCCGGGGCGCGCCACGCCCCGGCCGCAGCGCAGGCTGCTGCACGGGCTCAGCGCTTGTGACGCGCCCGCCGCGGACGCCCTGTACCCGCAATCGATGCACGCACCCGCGCCCGCTCCATTGCGCGCCAACGGCACCACGCAGAACGGCAAGTGGTGCTAGCATGCCATAGATCACTAGCATGATGTTGGCCTGTGAAATTCGGATCGTATTTTTATTTTATTTCTTTTACATTTGTCATCATCAATCATATTGATGACATCAAAATTAATGATGAACTTACAAGGAATTCATAATGTCGCAAATGTAAATTAGCAACAAAAGTTTTGATTGAAATGAATTGTAAGTCAATTTATGAATTCATCCCATTTTAATGTAATTGGATTTCTTACTGACACGTTGTTCCAGTTTTCGTTTTTATTAATAGTTTAGTAAGCTACCTCCATTTTGAATAGTATAGATTGAAAGAACACGGAAAGACCCGTCGATTGCCGATAAATATTGCCAGTGAAGACATTCTGACTTGTTAAATATTAAGAGATTTTCTGTACATATTTGTATTATTCATAAGGCCCACCGTTAAATACTCACTTATGTGTAAACTATATTTATTATAAGAAAATAAATAATGTTGAAAATAAATGCTTATTGTTTTTCGTTCAAGGTTTTCTCAAGCGGTCAAAAACGAGCAAGCGGTCACATATGTAAGTGACCGCTACCCATAGACATCTGCAACAAGTTTTTGAGAGTTGCAGATGCATTGCCTACCTTTAAAGACTAAGACTTAGACAAAGAAGGGGATAGACAGAAAAATGGACATTTCCTTCTCCAATCCCTCCCCCTCCCCGTCGAATCCTCTTTCCCTTCCAACCCTTTCCTTATTAGAAAAGGGTGGGAAAGGGAAGAGGACTAAAATTAGGTCTCCTTAAAAAGAAATTGTTAAATAAAAACCACCATTCCATAATAAACTTGGATATTTATTTGCAACAAAAACTAATTACACTTTATAATATTTACATGAAAAACTATATCGTGAAATTATTACATCATTTTTATCTACATGCATCGATATAAAACAAGGGGAAGCGGTCGCTGACACTGCGATAAGGAGCACCCTAACATTGACACCTCGGCGCTCACTAGGCTTTGCAAATATAACGCCTGTACATTTATAGTGTTGTCGCATTTATAGTGTTCTTTGAGACATATAAAATGGCAAATTTTATATTATTTGCATGTTCTTATACACTGCCTTGACACGCAGACATATCTAAAGTGTCTGCAATCGTTAAAATCAAGAAAAACTTAAATAAATTTCAACTTTGTAATTCCTTCAATAAATGAGTAATACAGAAGCAAAACCAGGAACATTTTTTTCAAAAATTAAATTTTGTTGAAAACTTTGTCTATACAACAAATCGAAACATGTTTCGGATATAAATCATTTTGAAAAAAAAAATGATGCTTTTGCTTCTATATATCCCTAAAAATATAAAGGCCATTCAAAATTACGTATCACGAGGGGGGGAGAGGATCTATACGAACGCCGAATGGTTTTCTTCATTCTATAATCTAAACTTCGATTCATTTCATATTTTATTGAAATTTTAAAAAAATATTAAATTTTATTTTAATCAAATGGTATAAATACTTAACTGATCCTTTTCTAACAAGATTTCATCAATCTGAAAAACGAGACAGAATCTCACTTATGAAGAGGAGAGGGATTAAGGAGGAGGGCTTTGATAAATCTTATGTATCCTTACATGCCGGTAGGAAGGATTAAAATCGCCGAAATTATGAATATGAATCGCCTAATTAATGAATGGCCCCTAATGTTTTATTCAAGTCAATATACACGTTCTATGACCACATGAAAGTACAAAATTTTTACAAACAAGAAAAGAAATTATAAATTAATCTCTGGAACATACAACTCTAAAGAAGAACAATCAGTCTTACTAAAACAAACCTTCTCATACACTACGCAGTCCGTCGAGCACATACCCAAGGGACACCAACATCTAAATATATATTTATATAAGAATTTTATATCTACAGTGCTCATTTAACTCTGTTTTCATTTCACCAAACCTACGTTCTAAGTTAAAACTTATCGAAAATAAAGTAAGCGATTTGATTATTATGAAAAATATAACAAAAACTATTATTGCTTAAACAGAGGCACATTCGGCGCACTGTAGCGGAGCTCGTGGCTTGCCGTTTCTCGTCTTCACAATACTTTCTATATAATTATCCCTCTTCGCTATATCAAATATACAAATCATAACAAATCTTATATATGGCTGGGATTAATTATGATATTTACATTTAATAATTGTTTTAATTAATTGATAGTAGAACGAGCTGAAATAAAAAAAAATGGTATTTAATCCTTGTGAGGGCGACACTGATGCGCGCGAATAAATGACGGCCAGGTGTTACAAACTTTTTCCAGTTTAAGTATAAAATGATTTTTGATTTAAAATGCGGTAAACGTCTTGATCATTAGGTGTAGTAGTCAGGGACAGGGTTTGCGCATTGTACAGTAATACAATAAAATGCAACCGTTATTTTGCGATTGTGTACAGTAATAGAAACAAAAATAAATGATTTATTCCGACAATCTATGAATCGAGAGCTAAACTTAACTTTTGCGCAGACAACGTCATTTATTCAAGAGTTTTCCTGGAAACTTTGCAATAAATTATTTTTAAAGGTGAGACAATGATTTATATCATAAACATATTATTTATCCAACAAAAGTAAAGATACAATTATGCTACTTACAAAGTTATATTGCCAATATATAATACTAAGCTGATTTATGAGTTCGTTCTATTAA